>JAKUCM010005832.1:0-57010 GCA_023374145.1 Lepidium sativum
ACAAGCTTTGGTCAATTGTCGGGATTCATAACTCTTTAAATAACAGTGCAGTAAATTCTTAAAACTTAACTACACGCGCTTGAGTTAAGCGCGTGTATGACGAATCCTAAGACATCCACGTGGTTAAAACCTGTTCCCAAGTGGTTGATTAAAAACATGACACGTGGAAGATCACTCCCTCTTATTGGTAGCCTTCGATCTTGTTTATGTCGAAACTAACTCTATTGTGAGCTTAAATATCAATAGATACATTTTACAAAATATACAGTGAAAAAGGCCAAACCGCTAAACTCACGGTCGTTCACTGAGGAACTGAATACGTGGCGAGCTGAGATTGGTTAAATTTCGTAATCTCGTGGGATGAGAGCGGTCACCGAAAGGAACAGTGTGAAATAATATAAAGCACCGAAAATGCCACGTCGGACTATTGAGTCCCGCCAAATAAATTCGTCGGGTCTCTTTTTTCTTAAATTACAGATAATTAATTATCGTTACAAACTTGCAATGAATCTTTTTTCTACACGTACTGAAAATTTAATAAATAAGTTATTTTTACTCTGTAGGTGACACGTGGTGGCTTGTCGAGTTATTACTCTCTTTTTTCACAACGTTGCAATTGTTTTGATCGTTCAATTAACCCTAGCCATCGAGGAAAACTTCTCATTTCTCATTCAAACAAATTAAACATGAAATAAAGCTATTATTTCCTTTAGCTAAAAATTCAAATGATTTTTTTTTCATTTAAATAAATTAAAAAATCCCTTCACTAATGCACTCAGGCATATCGAAAATTGGGAACTCTTAATATCTGATTAGTTTTCATTTAAAGGAAGAACCATATAAACTATTGGTATTGCATCGTATCATAGTTTAATGGAGTATATTATAGACGAGGGCATTAAAATAATATACAGCGAACATGGCACCATGACTGTTTCTTCATTATTATAATCATTATATTAATTTATGATTCAAATCTAGAAAATGTAGGAAAGTACACATTGCCACAAATAATAATACTTTATACTATATGACTAGATTAATCGTTGAAGTATTAGACATCTCTTTAAAATCAGAAACTGTTAATCAATAAGCAAGGCAGCTGAATAGGACGTATTTGTTATATTTGTTTATTTATTTATTTTTATTTGTTCTTAAGATAAAAGTCAAGATATTCAAGTTATTTTATTCAAACATTATAATTTATTATCTGCGTTTGAATAATTGATGAGAGAAGAGGTAAGTGGGAAGCCCATTGCTCATGCTATAAACATTTAGTTGATCTTTAAAAAAACAATTAAGGTTTTTGGGAATTGGGATTTGCTAGAATTTTGACCTATACTTGCCATATAGATTGAAAAGAATAGGCATGATAGATACCCCATTTTTAAAATGGAGACAACTATATATTATTAATTTGGTGGGCATTAGAGATAGTCTATGATACGATTGAAAGAAAGTGGTTATGTACACATAATCCTTTAATTTTGAATATTATCTTATTTAAATTCACTATTTGTAATTGACTCTTTTTTCTTTTTTGTTTTTTTATTTAATTCTTTTCTGCTTTATACGGAAGAAGTTTTGGGGGCCCAGAATAAAAATAAAGACCCATTCCCTAAATAAAGGACCCACACATCTATTGGGTTCTCTTTTCTTTACATGTGTATACAGACGAAAAGTAAAGTTGTAATTATGTTATCAAATGGTTGTATATATTTGTCATGATGTTAGACAACTCCATTGGTAAGAACCCCAATAATATTTTGGTTAAAAATAATAAATGATTTTAAGTTAAGAAACCCAAGATAGAATTTTAATTTTATTGGGTTCCATTGGTAGAAACCCAATAGGAGTTCTTAAAAAAAATTAATTGAAAAATTATAAATACATATTACATTTGATCTCCAACCGAAATGTTAAAATAGGTGAGTGAGAGCTACGAAGCTATGGCTAAATGATCAAACTGTTAAGGAAACAAACAAGACAGTTCTAATGAGTCATTAATTATCTAGTACCCAAACAGAGTACAAGATCAGCCATTTTGCAGTTCTTCTCTGCAGGATCGATCTCTTTTGGAGGCAAAGCATCCTACCATGAAAAGAAAACAGAATAAGATTCACAGAGATTCAAGTTTACCTTTTCAAAAATTCTTAAAATGTAAAGTTGTTGGACTCTGATTCAAGGGCAACGCGTTGGTATTAGAACATCACATAAAATTTTACCTCCCAATCTAAGACCGTGTCTCTAAGTATAGCTCCACAATTTAATCCAACAGTTTCAACCTCGGAATCACGCAGGTACCTTCAAATGTTTAAGAAAGGTGTAACAATTCATAGTCAAGTGAGCTTAAGGACTAGATAATGACCTCTATCAAAAGGGATCATAGTGTGTGTGAGAGAGAAAGAGAGGCAAAACACATATTTTTGCATTACTCTGCTCCACATGATGGGCACATCTTCATAAAAGAATCTCCATGCAGTTCAGAAAGCTTCCCTCTTGGTATTCTTGATCGAAGATGTAAGCCGTCCACATTCTAACAATTTATGAAGCAACATAGAAGTGAAGATTAGATATGTAAACATTGATAAGATCCTATAAATGATCAAGTAATGATGATGACAAACCATACATTGAAAATAAGAAAGTTCTATGGAAAATACAGGCCCATCAATGACAAAATTCAGATTCAAACCATTGGAGAAGGTACTCAAGAAAAAATAGAATTAAAAGCCTTGGTTCTTACCTATAACGTCCAAATTCCTTTGGGGCCTCGGAAATCAGGTATACCACAAGAAATTGAAATGCCTGCACCTGTAAAGACTACTAGATGCTTACTCAGCAAACATAAAACCAGATTTTTTAAGAGACTTAAATAAGAACACAAAACAAAAGAAAAATATATATACAAAGCACCAAGAAGAAAATGAAAGGGGAAATACAGATCTACACCTTTTGAATCATCTTAGCAAGTTCTTCGATTTACAATCCCAAAACAAAATTAGACAAACAGCACAATAGGGAATCAGACTATAAAAACTAAAGCTAAAAGAAAGATTTAGCACCTATGTCCTAAATCAGACCTCACAGTCCAAAACGTTGGCTTGTATGATAGAACAACGATGGAACAAAAGACGTATTTTCAATACAAAAACAGCCACATTCTCTATAGAAGTCTGATTTTAAATCAATCACATTGTGATTTAGCTCATCGTAAAGATGCTTGTTCTACCTAATTTCAAACACAATGCAAGTCCAAACACTCACATTTAACTCGTTCATAAACCTCACAACAATATGAACATGCGATCCAAATCAAACACTATGACAGAACACACGAATGATCAACGGTAAAATCTAAGCTGCTATGCAAATAATCCCCATAAAAAATCACGAAAACGTAAAAAGAAACATGGAATCTGGAGGAAATCGAGTAAACCCATAAAAACACAGGAGAGCAAGGAAACAACAAAGGAAAAATTAGAAGCCCCAGAAACCTTACATTGTAGAATATGAGATGGGTCGAAGAATTCTGCTATGCCGACTTGACCAACATCTTCAATGAAGGATAATTTCTCAGCGTAACCTAAAGACATTAAATTGTACAAGAAGAATTTGTCTCCCTTTTCGACAAGAACACCTTCTCTGCCTTTTGAAACTTCCGGTCTCGCCACTGGCCAACGACGGGGAAGGCTTCGGAATCTCGAGATGATGACCACTCGCCAGTGATTCTCTGTGGCTGAGACGTAGTTCCCGAATCGCCAAAAAATGAGACCAAAATGACGCGACGAAGAGAGACCCGAAGAGGCGAGAACCGAAGAGGCATTTCTTCCTTAAACGCCAAAACCAATAAGAAGATGCCGCGTCACCGGTTCTTAGAGGTTCTTAAATCTCTCAACTAAGAGCCGATCCTTCACCTAGATTCTCATTAATTATTATTTTAATTGACAAACCCACTTAAAAAACCCACTTAGAACCACTAATGGACCTCCTCTTAGGAAGTTAGTAGCACTTTGTACATTTTATTCAATTTATAAACGTTACAAACAAATAAAATAAATAAATACCAGGGCGATGATAAACAAAAGCCCAAAAGCCCACAGAAACAGTGTACATATTGCTCTCAAATATTCGTTACAAAGAAGTAAACCGAAGTTGAAAGATGATATATACACAGAGGTGAAAGATGAAAGCTCAAATTCTCTAGAACAATAGTTTTTGAGCTAAAAGCTCTTCCTTTTAATCAGATTAATGATAGCCAATTGGAGCTGGAGCTTCCTTTAGTTCACGACCTTGGTAATGAATATCCTACAAAGCAAAATATCCAAAAATTGATCAGTCTCACAAGATGATTCAGTAGTGTTTTAGAGAGTTTAGCCAGCTTTCATTGACTTACAGATGCAAAATGGTTGACATCACGGTGATGGGCCTCGTCAGCACGAACCACCATCACAACATCACGGAGAGTTGCATTAGCAGGGAGCCTCCAGTAATCAATGGCAATTGCTGGAGCAGGAACGTTCTTAATGTTACCTTTATCAAGTTCCTTGAGGAATTCAGTGTAAGAATGGATTGCTTCTTCTTCAAGGTATCCAACCATACGGTGAGCGAATTTGGGAGAGATTAGGTAACCGAGGAAATAGGCGTTGAAGAAGACACCTTGAACAGTGATCACTAGAGCTCTCTCGTACCATTTGGGTTGAGCAACTTCCATGAATGTCATGAGATGCATTCTCTCGTTCTCTGCTTCTTCGAGTAGAGCTTTGATCCATCCTCCACTTTGCTCAAATCGACGAAGCGATTTGCAGTGTAGTAACATTCCTCCTACCATTCCAGGTACTGCTGCTACTGTTTCAAGCATCATCGCTCGACATCCATATCTCCTCTGTGTTAAACAATGGCATAATCAGTACAACCATTTTCCATTAATTATGATAAAAACTCTTTTTTTACTTCTTTCATTTTTAACAATTAAGTTAAAGAATCAAATCATAAGCACTAAAAAAGAACAAATAAAATATTAGACTAGTTGCTCAATAACGAGGAAAAATATAAAGAATATTAACATTATAACGTAAATAATGACGAACAGAATTTGGAAGCTTCCATTTCAGAAATGGGAAAATGTTAGGTGATGAATTTAATGAATAAGGAATCTTCCATGTGCGATTAGAGAAGAAGCAGAAGAAACTGTACCTGGAAGAAGAGATCGGTAGGCCAGCGAAGAGATTTGACAGTCCAATAAGCTACTTTATCAAGAAAAGTCGTTGGTATATGATGCTTCTTTAGATCTATTGTCAGATCAGCTTGATACGTCTCCCATGGCTGCGATAATCCAAATTTTTCAATCAAATTACACGTATTCAACTTCTCGATTGATGAAAAACAGCAATTTACATTGAACGTACCCTGAAACAATTCCATTTCCAATCACTACCATCTTCTTTAGTGATCTTATTAGGTTCAACACCCCAATAGCTCATGATTCCTTTCTCACGCTTGTTACCTCCAGCGTTTCCACCAGTGGATTTATTCTCCGTTGTCTTCTGATTCGTCTCTGGCTCCTGCTTCGACGTCGAGGTTTTCTCTCCCAAAGTAACCATGCTGGCGAATCTCACACCTCCAACCGGTGGAGCTCTAGTCCAAACCCAAGCCGAAGCAACCTCAGAAACAGCTGGCTTCAAAAGATGGCTTGCTGAAAACGCTTCGTGAGACGCCATCGCACGAGTGGCGGTCGAGAACAACCGTGGTCTAGCAACAGCCAACAGCGATCTCGCCGCCTTACCTCCACCATGACTCATCATCCTTACAAACTGATTGCAAAATCGAAATCAAAAATCGAGAAAAAATTCAATTCCAAGAATTTAGGAAAACTGTAGGAAAAAATCTTTTAGTTTTTTTTTTATTACTTTGTCGTCTAATACGCTTCACAGAGAGTCTCGAGCACAATTTATATACAAGGAAAAGGAACGGTGGAGGATCGAATACCGTAACGTATATGTAAGTAGATCACGCCACGTGTCAATCAGGGTATAAAAGTTTCTGGTGTGTTTATATTTAGAATGACGGTATTATCCTTTAGGACGTGAGAGAGACTTTGTGTTTGACTTTTCTTTGACTGGGGGTATATTCGTATATGTAATGGCTGTGTAGATTTTTCTTGGAGACCAAGATGTTTGTTAATTGCGTGGCTGCCAAGAGCTAATATCTTTTTTGTCGAATTAAATGACGTCGTGTGGGTATTATTGGCAGTTGTGCTTTTTGTTGAAACATAAATTAAAATATTCAAATTTGGCTTTTTATTTATTTATTTATTTTAGGGAGGAAACAAAAATAGCAGATGGATTTATTTTCTGTTTCAACTTACAAGTCAAAATTAGACGAAATTAATTAGGCCTTGACCACTCTAATTCAATCCATTACAGTATAGAACTAATATTATTTCCAATTATTTCGTACAAATCTAGCTACGAGAAAATAATTAATTAAATCTTTGGAATTTGATATCTATATAATATGTATACTATGTTCCTGTGTTTTATTATGCACATTATTCCATGAACTATATACTATTGATTTTGTGTCTCTAAACTATTACAGTATCAAGTTGGTTTGTTTATTTATTTGTTTTGTTTAATTAACTCAATTGCGCAAACACTAATTCTTTAATTAATGGAATGAAAAAAGAAAACATTCTTTTATTACGCCGAATAAAAGTAGCATAATTTATAGTAGTACTCAAGTAAGCTTTCTTCTGTGACCCACTAAGTTTTAAGAGAAATCCATTAGTAAGCCCAATTAGGAACCAAGAAAACATAAGTCTAGACAAAACTTAAACAGTGACAAAATAAAAGGAGCTCTTCAGATTCAATGATATCCGATCCGAGCTGGAGCTTCTTTAAGCTCACAACCTTGGTAATGAATATCCTGCAAGTTTTATTATACAAAACCACCGCAAAAAAATAAAATTAATCAATCTTTCAAACACATATATAGTTTCTTTACGAAGAGACTTGAACCTAGAACCTCCCCAAGTGCTTAACAAACACCAAACTTGAAACAATAGAAGCCTAAACTATATTGGTTGATGAAGCAAGTGTACCCGGAAGAAGGCCAACGAAGATATTTGACAGTCCAATAAGCTAATTTGTCAGAAAAAGTCGATGGAACATGATGTTTCTTCAAATCTATAGTCAGATCTGATTTATACGTCTTCCATGGCTACCATTAACCCATAAAATAATTTACACAAGAGTAACAATTCAAAAAGACAAAACACAGAGTTATATATCTAACGTATCCGAAAGCAACTCCATTTCCAATCAGTTTCATCTTCTTTAGTGATCTTCATCGGTTTCACGCCCCAATAACTAACAATTAATTGCTCTCTATTAGATTAGTGAACCAATTTGGTTTAGTCTTAGTCTTGGTTCGGTTTAGTTTTTATACTTGGTTAAATGTGATTTCGGTTATGTTAACCAATCCTTTGTAATTAGACTCTGTTCAATACTTCTTTAAGAGATGCTTTTGACAGAGTAGAACGAGCTAAGAGAGATTCATGTTTCTTCTTGTAACATAATCTTTGGTAAGCTCTAATGGAAGTTAGATTTTCAATTCAAACTCTTTCACATTCTAACATGATATCAGAGCGTTGAAGCTTACTTCAACATCTCGATCTTCTCCCGCTTCTCTTTCGCTTTCCCTCTTCAATCTATCACTTATTCTCTTCGATTATTATGTCGAAGATCTTCATCTCAGCTCAATCGACCTTTCCGTCGATTCGTTTTCTCTCGGAAATCGCCTAGGGTGAAAACCTTTTCTACTCAATCATAGGCGATGTTGAATCTTCGCAAAAGAAGAGTCCCCGGGTCTTCTTCCTCTGTTTGAATTAGAAGAAAGGTCCAAGCTCACAAGATTGAGTCATCAGAGGAAAATCAGACTCACCGTGACACCAATCCTATGGAAGAAAGTAATCCAGCCGCAGTGAAGTCTTCATCACAGACTACTCAAATTGCAAATCTGAGTCCGAGACAAATCTTGGTGACATCTCAACATAGCAAAGTTCCTCATCAAGATCCTCTGCTGTTTGAAGGAATCCAATATTCGCCTTATTTCTTAAGTAGCAGCGACAATCCAAGTACTACTATAGTTTCAAAAATTCTCAATGGGACAAACTACAATACATGGAGCATTGCTGTAACAATTTCACTAGATGCAAATAACAAAATAGGATTTATTGATGGTACGCTTCCTCGTCATGAAGAATTGCATCCCTATTATAGAATATGGTCTTGTTGCAATAGTATGGTAAGAGCTTGGTTGCTTAACTCGGTAAATAAGGAGATATATGACAGTATTTTTAGATTTCAGGATGCTTCAAATATCTGGAAAGATCTTTTTGTGAGGTTTCATGTCACAAATGTACCTAGAGCCTATCAACTATCTCAACAAATATGGTCCTTTCAGCAAGGTACCATGGATCTTTCTACATATTACACACGCCTGAAGACACTTTGGGATGAACTAGAAACATGTGACTGCATCAAGACTTGCAAGAACTGCAACTATTGTAAGGCATCTGCACAAAGAAGTGAAAATGGTTGTGTGGTTAAGTTTCTCTTAGGACTGAACGACTCCTTCAATGCAGTAAAGACTCAAATCATCATGAAGAAACACATTCCTAACCTCTCTAGCGTCTACAACTTACTTGATCAAGACCATAGTTAATGTAACATTCAACCCTTCCTTCAAGCATCTGCTTTCCAAGTCTCAGGTACACCTGCAGCCAATAACAACAGAGGGAATTCAAAACCACAAAGACCAATATGCACTCACTGCAACTATGTTGGGCATACCGTTGACAAGTGCTATAAAATTCACGGATATCCTCTGAATTTTAAGCATAAGCAGAATTCTAATCCGGCAAAAGCAACAGTTGCTCAGTACACTCTCGAAGAAACCAAATCAGACTCTGTCAGCATTCAGGGCCAATTGAAGACCTTGTCCAAGGATCAAATAGAAGGCGTTATTGCATATTTAACCTCCCAAATGAACAGTGCACACTCCACTTCAGCCACAAAACCTTCAACAAAAGTAGGCACGATCACTCCTCTTCCGTGTATGGCCTTTAGTTCTTCTACACTTGATTTTGTGGGAACTTTAAAGGCCACATGTAGTGTTATATCTTCTTCTTTGTGGATAATAGATAGTGGAGCAACTCACCATGTGATTCATGAGAAGAATCTATTTCATCAAATGTCTCTGCTATCAAATAAATCTGTTGTGCTTCCCACAAGAACCTCTATTACCATTGCAGGGATTGGTAGTGTTAGAATGAACGATCATTTAGTTCTTAATGATGTTCTATTCATTCCTGATTTTAGATTAAATATAATAAGTATAAGTCAACTTACTAGAGACATGAAATGCAAACTTATATTTGATGAATCTTCTTGTCTAATTCAGGATCCTACCAAGGAGCTTACGATTGGACAAGCTGAACAAATAGGAAATCTCTATCTCTTGGATAAATCATCAATTTCAAACAACCTATATCCCTGTTCTTTCTCTATCAATTTTGTATTAGACTCTAGGCTCTGGCACCAAAGCTTAGGACATCCTTCTTTTTCTAAAATTAGCTCAGTTACTCACATTGTTGGTCAACATAAAATCAATAAAGGTCATTTTCACTGTGATGTGTGTCAATTTTCTAAGCAAAAGCCTCTGCCTTTTATTTCTAATAATAACATGTGTGAAACTTCCTTTGATCTACTCCATATAGACGTTTGGTGACTTTTCTCGGTGGAAACCATTGATGGATTCCGATACTTTTTAACCATTGTAGATGACTACAACAGGGTAAAATGGATTTATCTAATGATACAAACTCAATATGGAGCTCAAGTAAAGGGTGTGAGATCAGACAATGCGCTAGAACTTTTTTTTGATAATCTATTCTGATAAAAAAACAATATTGTTTCAGAGTTTCTCGGTGGTTGAACCAAAACACCAGCACATTCTAAATGTTTCTCGTGCTCTCATGTTTCAGAGTAACATTGGACTTGAGCAATGGGGTAACTGTGTTCTAACTGTTGTCTTTCTTATAAACAGGTTGCCAACACCACTCCTTAAAGGAAAATCCCCCATTGAAGTCTTGACAGGAAAATTACCGAACTATGAAGATCTACGAATCTTTGGATGCCTCTGTTACAACACTATGTCAACCAAAAATCGACACAAATTTCTTCCAAGAGCAAAACGCTGTGTTTTTCTCGGTTATCCTATGGGATACAAAGGCTACAAATTAATGGATTTGGAAACAAATAATATCTTTATATCTCGAAATGTGAAGTTTTATAAAAACATTTTTCCTTTCAAAGCTGAGGCTGATCCGCCTAATGATTTGTCTTCATTATTTGATACAGGTCTGGAAGGAACAATGTCTATAGGAAATATGACATTTTCAAAAGGCTCTGTGGAAATTACAGAACAGGAAAATCCAAAAATAGAGATTGTGGTTAGAGAAAAAGCAGAGGATAATCCTCCAGCCTCCACAACACATTCTACATCAATTCCTCTTCCCTCTCACTCTAAAAGAATTGCAAAACTTCCAAATCATCTTGTTGACTATTATGTTAATGTCACGGAAACTAATCTGCCTTTTCCTCTTGCAGCTTATCTATCATATGCCCATTTATCAGATGAATACAACAAGTATATATGTGCAGTAATGACCTTTGGAGAACCAGCAACCTTTGCTCAAGCGAAGAAGTTTGATGAATGGCTCACAGCGATGAATGAGGAGCTTAAGGCGCTTGAAGAATCAGGAACATAGACCATATGTCCTCTGCCTCCCAACAAAAGAGCAATCGGCTGTAAATGGGTATACAAGACGAAGCTCAATGCGGATGGCACTCTGGAAAGACGTAAAGCAAGACTAGTGGCAAAAGGATACACGCAACAAGAGGGGGTTGACTTCATGGAAACATTTTCACCAGTGGCAAAGATGACCATAGTGAAGACTTTGCTTGCAGTTGTAGCTGCAAAACAATGGAGCCTCACCCAACTTGATATTTCGAACGCTTTTCTCAACGGAGACTTAAACGAAGAGATTTACATGCATTTGCCTCCTGGATATATAACTCCAAATGGTCAGAGTCTCCCAGAAACATCAGTTTGCAAGCTGAAGAAGTCAACCTATTGACTAAAGCAGACATCACAGCAATGGTTCCTCAAATTCATCAGCTCTCTACTCAATCTTGGTTTCGTCAAGTCCAACACAAACCACACTTTGTTTATCAGGAACATTGGAGGTGAATACACGGCTGTATTAGTGTACGTAGATGACATCATCATCATCACCGCAAACAAGGATGATCTAGTTGAAGACTTGAAAAAGGTTCTTCATAAGTGTTTCAAGCTTCGGGATCTTGGTCCTTTAAGGTACTTTCTGGGCCTTGAAATAGCTAGATCTAGTAGTGGAATCTCAATCTACCAAAGGAAGTATATTCTAGAGCTACTAGATGAGGTTGGACTGCAAGCTTGCAAGCCCTCTAGCATTCCGATGGATCCTAGTGTCACATTAACTGCTGATAGTGATGAACCTGCTTTACATGATGCTACCGTTTATAGACGCTTAGTGGGAAAACTAATGTACCTGACCATAACTCGGCCATACATAACCTTTGCTGTGAATCGCCTGTGTCAGTTTTCATCGAACCTAAAATAATCCCATCTTCAAGCAGCCTACAAAGTTTTGCGTTACCTGAAAAATACAATCAGGCTTGGTATCTTTTACTCCGCAAATAGTGATCTGACCTTGAAGGCTTTCACGGATGCGGACTGGGGATCCTGTAAAGACACCAAGCACTCCACATCAGGATACTACATGTTCCTAGGTGATTATCTCATCTCATGGAATAGCAAGAAGCAGGATATAGTGTCACTATCTTTGGCTGAGTCTGAATACAGAGCAATGGGCTTTGCAGTAAAAGAGGTTTAGTGGTTAGTAAACTTACTCACTGAATTACAAATCTGTCAAGCAAGGTCAGTTCCATTTTTTTGTGACTCAATTGCAGCCATACACATTGCGAGTAACCCTGTTTTCACGAGAGAAACAAACACTTGGAGCTCGACTGTCACATTGTTCGGGAAAAAGTTACACGTGGGCTTATCAAGACTCTTCATGTCAAGACAGATAATCAATTGGCCTATGTGTTCATAAAACCGTTGGGTCCAGGCAAGTTTCATCACTTCTTAGGCAAGATGTCATTGGAGTCCATATAAATGCCATCTTGAGAGGGGGTATTAGATTAGTGAACCGATCTGGTTTAGTCTTAGTCTTGGTTCAGCTTAGTTTTTATACTTGGTTAAATGTGATTTCGGTTATGTTAACCAATCCTTTGTAATTAGACTCTGTTTAATACTCTGAGAAGCTTCTTCTTCTTTAAGAGATGCTTTTGATAGAGTAGAACGAGCTAAGAGAGATTCATGTTTCTTCTTGTAACAAAATCTTTGGTAAGCTCTAATGGAAGTTCTGTTTTTAATTCAAACTCTTTACATTCTAACATTGTTACCTTGATCACCATCGCCACCACTCGAACTTTTCTCCGACGTTTTCTTCTTCTCAAATGTCATCTTGCTGAATCTCTCATGCCTCCCATGGCCGGAACCCTAGGCTTCAAAAGATGGCTCTGATGTGACATAGTAGAGAAGAGCATTGGTCTAGTCGTTGCCATTACCTTGGATCCGTTGCGACTTGTCATCATCATTGTGCGAATGGAAGATGAACAATGGGAATTTGATTATACAATTAATCAAAGCGAACCTTACTAAAGTATGTTTTGTTTTTGTTTTGCTTGCGTTTTTATAACTTCTCAACTGCTATCTAGTTATAGAAAATTACGAACTCTAGCATCATTGTATACAAAACGAAAGATTCGTCTACGATTTGACTAAAAGACTTGTTGGACACGAAATGGACATTTACCAACCAATCCGTAACTAAAGTTTGTTTTGTAAAAAAAAAGTCTTTGTTATGGGAATAAACTAAGAGTAACTCCATTGGAAGAAATGGGGAAGATATTGTTGAGGTTTTTACAGACTTTAACGTGTTATGTTTTTATTGGTGGGTATAATAAAATAAAATTACGATTTATTTTTGTTTCTTCTCCTTTGTTTTCAATAACAACAAGAAGAAAAACAAACCTCTTCACCATTTATGTCTTCAACGATTTCTCCCATATGATCCGCTTTACACTTCTCTGACTCCAAATCTACCTTTCTCTATTTTTGACCCACTTCCTTTGATGTCGAATATACAACAATCTCCGATTATTCCATCTCACTGGGATGAATCTTACTCTCAAATTACTCAGAAAATTGTGAGTTTTTTTATCTTCTCTGTTTCAATCAAGTTTCTTTTTATGTAGATGCTTTGTCAAATTCTATTCATTGTGTCCATATCTTCAGTTTCAAATTCTTTGTCAAATTCCACAACTGAGGAACTTCATAATTGCAACCGATTGTTCCCTTGTTCTTTTGGTGATTGTTGAAAGGACATAAAATATGAGGATCATTGTGGTTTGCACTATGAAGCATGATTTTATCTTATGTTTTGATGCTTGTTAGTTTTGTTTGAGGTACATCAACTAATGTTATCAAGTCAACATCTTTTTGCAGCAGAAAAGTAGAAAAAATCACTGTATTCAGCTTGGATCCATTGCCAACATGTATGGAAACTTAATCTTAATCTGTATAAGGAATCACTGATTGTTGCTCTTTGAAATCATTAGGTATCTTCATCTGTTTGTTAACACATATTACTTTGTCATATAACTAATTAATCTTAACTCTTTATGTCTTTTGGTTGCAGACTAACCAGAAAAGTGAAGTCGTTATGGAGGAACCTGAAAGACCTGGAGCCATGATTCTAATCACGTTTCATACCTGGACATTTTGTATCATATGTCTGCTTCTTTTCCAAGTTTCATTGCCAAGGTTAGTTGATACAAGTATGCTACTATATAAGGAACTTAACTCTGTGATTAGGCTAGTACTTATTTTTATCTATTAATACTTGTGTACTCCCTTTTGTTGTTCTCTCTCTCTGTTGTATGAGATATAAATGATATTTACCGATAGCTTTTTTATTATTCATCATCAACTGATACTGCACATTTGTCTTGTTAATGCCATAATCTCTGTTTGGATCTTGGTGTTTCATTAATTTAAGAATTCTGTGAAGGCTGCTAAAGCCAAAGGCAAAGGAAGTGTAAGCAAAGGTAGTGTGACCTACAGCGAGACCATTTCTCTGGTGGAGTTCCAGGCCATGTGGACCATCAAGCAAAAAGACTTAGCCTTGAAAGAAAGATTGGCCAAGGTGTCACTCTTTGAAAATCTGATCACAAAAAAAGAACCACTTGATGAGATGGAAAATGCTCTAAAGAAGAAGCTAATAGCTGATATGCTTGATAATGTGTGAACTTTGTATTTGATAAGTCTAATGTTTGAACTTGTATTAGTTAAGTCTTATTTTTAGTTTCAGTTTGAGTTTAAGTTTAATTGTTGTTTTCTATCATTAAGATTAAGAGTTCATTGTATTGTCTTATTGTTAAATGAATGATATCTTTCATTTGATTTGCATTTGTCTTACTTAATTTTGCAGGTACAAACTAGTAAAGAAGAAAGTTGATTTTTAAGAATCCCTAGTGGTATTTTACCAATGGGCCTAAATTATTTTTAAGAAACTATGGGTTCTTAAAATATTAAAAAAAAAGAAAAAGAAAATAAAAATTGGAGTAGAACCCCATTTTAAGGTTGTACTAATGGAGATAGTTTAAGGGCCTTATAAACTTATTGCAGTAGTATTGGTTTATGTGCAATAATTAAGAAGGAGTTGACAATGATTCAACATTTTTTGTTTTTCAACGATTACATATTTGTGGAATGGATTAATACCTTAAAGCCTATTTAACTATATAAATTGAACCTTTAATACTAAAAATATTAGATGAATCTTTCCAATTATGGAAGAAGTAGATATAAGAAATTTTTATAACTGAATAATTCACTAGAAAATACATTATATCAAAACATGATATTTAATCAATGGGAACAAATCAAAACATGCAAAAATAAGAAGATAATCAATCATCTCTTATGAAAATAATGATGATATATGTTAATTAAGCTCATATTTGTTTGATTTAATTATCTTTTGGTTTTGGTGTTAACCATTAGGGAATTGACACCAATTATGTCCGGTGATTATTGTTGATTTGTACCATAGATTGAAGAAGAAAATTGGAAGTTGGTTCAGTTGCAGAAGAATTGATTTTTGGGTTTAACACTTGGTTTAATGTTTATATGTATCTCTTATTCCTTTGTGTGTTTGTTGTAACAATCAAAACAAATTGTTTTGATCCATTCTTTTACTCTCACCATTGTTGTACATCTGAAGCTTGGTTTGTAAGCTCAAGTTTCTTATTCTAGTGGATTGCTGGATTGAATCCAGCCCCATACGTAGATCTGATCTCATCAACCAATTCAACTGGATAAAAAGCTCTCATGTTCTTTCTTCTCTTTTCTTGAGCTTTGCTTCTTCGATTTCTTCAAGTTTACACAGTCGGTTCAGTTTGTCATTGTTGCCAAGTATAATTCTGTGCCAAGTGGTATCAAAGCCTCGTGCTCTAGGTATCGATGGCGAATCAGATAGTTATTGTTGAGAGATTCGACGGAGAATCATACTTCTCTCTGTGGAAGATTCGAATGTTAGCATTTCATGGAGTATCATGCTACAAAGATGTTATTAATGATTTCACATTGATGAAGAAGATTACAATATCAAAAGGCGATATCAAGAAAGTTGAAGATGGTTTATCGCCGGAAAAGCCAGAGATTAAGATTGTTCCAGATCCTCAGAAGATCGCAAGATCGAAAGTAATGGTGATAAAGTTCTTCGCCATGTTAGTCAATGTAAATCAGCTGCAGAAACATGGGAAATGTTAAATAATCTGTATATGGAAACAAGTTTGCCTAATTGGATAAATCAACTATAAAATACTTTGATTTTATGATGAATGATTCAAAGAGTATTAGTGAGAATCTGGATGATATGTTCAAGATTATTGCGGAACTTGGGACTCTTAGTATCACTACTATAGAAGAGACTCAAGTGATCATCACATTGAGATCTCTCCCTCCCAAGTATGCTCAACTTAAACATACTTTGAAGTATGGGAAGAAGCATCTATTTGTTGAAGATGTTGTTTCTTCCTCTAAGACATTGGAAAAGGAAATGGCAGAAGATAATGCTGTTGAATCAGGTTCATCGACAATTTTATATACTACAAAGAGAGGAAGATCACAAACAAGAAACTCAGGCAACAGTAACAAGGGTCGTAGTAGATCAAAGTAAAAAAAGTAAGGTTACTTGTTGGTTATGCAAAAAATAAGGTCATGTTAAAAATGGCTGCTTTGCAAGAAAGAAAAACTTTGAGAATAAGTGTAGAGTTGAAGCTAGGGTAATCATATAGAAGTTGGTATATTCTAAAGTTTTGAGTGTTAAAGATATATAAGTTCTAGATTCAGGGTGTACATCATACATGAATTCTAGAAAAAATAGGTTCAGTACATTTCAAGAGAATAAATCAATCACTATTCTACTAGGTGATGATCATTCATTGGTATCACAAAGTCAAGGATCTATCAAGATAAACACTCATGGAGGCACAATAAGAGTACTAAATAATGCCAAATTTGTTCTAAATCTCATGAGGAACTTAATTTCTACGGGAACACTTGACAAATTGGGCTATAATCATGAAAGTGGTAACGACAAAGTGAGGTACTTCAAGAATAGTAATACGGCTTTGAGAGGTGAATTGAAGAATGGTTTATATGTACTTAATGGAGAAATGGAAACTGGTGAATCCTGTAATATTGTTGAAACAATAGATGCCACTAAGCTTTGGCACAACATGCTTAATCACATGAGTCTTAACAATATGAAGACCCTTACAAACAAAGGTTTGTTGATGAAGAAAGATGTCATAGATGTCAGCCTTTGTGAGCATTTTGTTATAAGTAAATCGAAGAAACTTAGTTTTAACATTGGAAAGCATATTACAGAAAATGCTTTGGATTATGTTCATCCTGATCTATGGGGATCTTCAATAGTAATTCCATTAGATTTAGGTAATCAAAACAAGGAAAGTATGGGTAATGTTTCTTAAGGAAAGATGAAACATTTGGTACATTATGTGAATGGAAAGAACTTGTAGAGAATCAGATTACTAAAATGGTGAAAGTTCTAACAATGGCTTAGAGTTTTGTAACAAGAAGTTTGATGATTTCTTCAAGAAGAATGTCATAAGGAGGCATCGTACATGTACCTACACCCCACAAGAAAACTGTGTAAAGGAGAGGATGAATAGAACTTTAAAGGAGAAAGTCAGATGCTTACTCAATGAATCATGATTAGATGAAACATTTTGGATAGAAGCTACAACTATCTCATCGTATTTGATCAATAGATCACCATTACTGCAATACATCATAACATGCCAGAAGAGTTATTGTTAGAAAGGAAACCAGGTTACAAGCATCTAAAGAGGTTTGGCTATGTGCCTTATGTTCATAAAAACCAGGGAAAACTTAAGCCACGAGCACTGAAAAGTATATTCATTGGTTATCCACAGGGAATAAAAGGATAAAAGGTTTGGTTGCTTGATGATCAGAAGTATGTTATCAGTGGAAATGTGGTATTTCAAGAGAGTGTTATGTTCATGGATTTATCAGTGGCTTCAGTTCAGAATCAGTCACAGTTAGAAGACAATATTAGTTTAGAATTGTTTGCATGTGATAAAGGAAAAAAGGTCAATGTTCAAAGGATCATAAAGAAGGTGGAGTAATTGAGAATATATCAGATGATTCAAAGTTATAACTAGAGGTTTCAACACCAGTTAGAAGTACATGCACAATTGACTATAATCAGGTTAAGAGCAGTCTCAGAAAAGTGAACACAGATGGGAAGAATACTCCATCAGCAACAACACACTTATTTGATTATCAGTTGGCTAGAGATAGACTCATCAGAGTAGCAAATGTACTTCATAAGCTTTCAAATTTTATGAATTTTGTTTTTGCACTTACAACTGCTGAAGATATTGATTATGAGGAGCCAAAATGTTATCATAAAGCAATGTCAGATAAAGATTGGGAAAAGTGGAATGAAGGAATGACAGACAAAATGAAGCCCTTGTGTAAAAATATGACTTGGAATGTGGTTGATAGACCTAAAGATGCCAAAGTAATAAGCTATAGGTGGTTGTATAAGAAGAAACCTGGAATCAAAGGTGTTGAAGATAAAAGGCAAAAAACGAAACTGGTTGCAAGAGGTTTTACTTGGAAAAAGGGAATATATTACGAAGAAGTCTTTACACCAGTTGTTAGGCATGTATCCGTTAGAATTCTTATGTCTGCAGTGGTTAATAAAGACTTGGAGCTTGAATAAATGGATGTTAAAACATAGTTTTTACATGGAGAACTAGTTCAGGAGTTATACATGGAACAACCTAAGGATTTGAAGAGAATCAGGGTAAATATCAAGTTTGTTTACTGAAAAGTCACTTTATAGCTTGAAACAAGCTCCAAGGCTCTGGAATAAATGATTCAATGATTTCATGTTGAGTCAAGGTTTTACCAGAACCAATAGAGACTCGTATGTCTATGTGAAGGAGGCTAAAGCAGATGAGTTTTTCTACCTACTGTTATATGTAGATGACATTCTTATTGCTGCAAAGGATAAAGGCAAAGTCTCAGAAGTTAAAATAATTCTAAGCAGTGAGTTTATTATGAAAAATATGGGTCCTTCTAAGAGAATACTTGGTATAGATATACAAAAGGATCATTATGAAAGGACACTCAAGTTGTCTCAGTCTGATTACTTGAAAAAGGTAGTCCAAAAGTTCATAATGAGTGATTCAAAGATTGTTAACACTCCTATTGGTGCACATTGTAATTCGTCAAAGGTTAAATATGATAGGGAATGCATTACTACATAGGTTACACTTTATACAAGTGTAGTAGCATATGTTATGTACTCAATGATATGTACAAGACCATATGTTGCTTATGCAATCATATTGGTTAGGATATATATGAGCAATCCTGGTGAGATTCATTGGGAAGCTGTGAAGTGGTTACTGATGTATTTGAAAGGATCATTAGATCTAAATCTTATCTTCACTAAAAGCAAAAAGTTTAATGTTCACAAGTTTTGTGATTCAGACTTCACGAACATTCTAGTGCACAAGTTGAAGAGGCTTTAGACTTCCAAAAGTGTATTTGGTGATGCTGCTTTGCAGCTATCTTCGGAGGTTAAGTCCAATGTTGCAGTTTACTATGATAAGAAGTTAATGTGAATCAAGGTGGAGTGTTGATTAAGCTGATATTAGTTTGATTTATTTATATATATCTTTTTCTCCCATTATGTGTTTGTTGTAACAATCAAAACAAATTGTTTTGATCTATTTTTTTATTCTCACCATTGTTGTACATCTCAAACTTGGTTTGTAAGCTTAAGTTTTTTATTAGAGTGGATTTTTGGATTGAATCCGGCCCCATATATAAATTTGATCTCATCATTACTCGAACGGGGTAAAAAGCTCTCGTGTACTTTCTTTTCTTTTCTTGAGTTCTGGTTTTTCGATTTCTTCAAGTTTACACACATAAGAGCAACTACAATGGTAAGACTCCAAATGGAGTTCTTACCATTTGTTTATTAATTTTTATTTTTTCTTAAATTGTTAAGCATTGTTGGTTAATGTGTTAGTGTAATGGTGAGACTCTTAAGAGTGGTTCTTAGAATAAAAAAATAAACAATGAATTAATGAAATTGAAAATTATTATTTATTGAATGATTAAACATGAACATACAACAATTTATAATCAATCTTGATCACCAAATTTTTCCCAAATATTTTCAATTAAGTCATTTTTCAACTGGTCATGAATCCACCGATCACGAACATGACTCTGAATTTGAAACATATTACCGAGATTCGTAGGCATGTCGGTAGAATATGACATATCCACCTGAGGACTTTTGGATACGTCTCCTTCTTCAAATTTAGACGTATCATATTGAGTGTATCCATCTCGTTCATTTTTTACTATCATATTGTGCAATATGATACATGTTCTCATAATCTTCCCTACTTTTTCCTTGTCCCATATAAGAGCCGGGTTTTTCACAATCGCAAATTGAGCCGGGTTTTTCGGGTTGCTTCTTGAACTTTAGCAAACAACTCCGCTTTAGGACCTTGAGGGAGTGAGATAGATTGGATAAATGTATGCCATTTTGGATATATACCGTCGGTGAGGTAGTACGCTAAATCATATGTGTGTCTGTTGACCATGTATTGTACCCTTGGAGCTCGACCGTGTATGATGTCATCGAAAACAGGTGACCGATCGAGGATGTTGATATCGTTTAAGGTTCTTGGAGGACCAAAAAAAGCGTGCCATATCCAAAGATCTTGTGATGCTACAACCTCTAAGACAATTGTTGGCTTTCTTGATCCACGGGTGTACTGTCCTTTCCAAGCGGTTGGGCAATTTTTCCACTCCCAATGCATACAATCAATTCTCCATATCATCCCGGGAAACCCGCGTATCTCTCTAATATCGAGTAGTCTTTGAAGGTCCTCTGGTGTGGGTCTTTGTAGATACTCATCTCCAAATAACCATATTACTCCTTCAGTGAAATTTTCTAAACACCTAAGTGCTGTGGTTTCACCGACTCGGAGATATTCGTCAACCGCGTCAGCCAGAAAACCATAACCAAGCATACGAATAGCTGCCGTACACTTTTGTAGTGCTGATAGGCCGAACCTTCCGACCACATCTCTTCTTTTTTGAAAGAAGTGAACATTTTCCGAGAGGCCATCGACAATACGCATAAATAATGGTTTTTTCATGCGAAAACGGCGTCTGAATAAATTACTTGGATACGTCGGATCCTCACTGAAGTAGTCATTCCATAAACTTATGTGGCCTTCTTCGCGTTTTCGTTCTATGTAAGCACGTTTCCGCTGCTTTTTTGCTCGAGCTTCCTCTATGCCATTGTACGTATTTTCAAAAGTGTCTTCTAAAGCTTCATCCAATTTTCGGTCTAGTTCATCTGTTGAAGATGAGGACATTTTTCCTAATATAGAATTATTCAAGAGAATGAACGATTTGTAAAATTTATTAATTATAAAATGGAGATGCTAAATATTATATACTAATGGAGATGCTAAATATCATATACTAATTATAAAATTTATTTCTAAAATCATTTTTAATATATCTCGTATAGTTAGCATAAATTAAATTATTTGTAGTATATACAAAGACTAAGAAAAGATAGTATATTGCGACAAATTATTTTTAGTTCTTTAATCTATTGTAGCTATTATTTGTAGTTCTTTAATTTATGAAACATTTGTGGTATATGTGTAACAATACTCATAAACGTAAAAGATAATATATTTCACAATGTTGCAACATTAAAAGTGTAACCTAAAACGAAGTCCTTGTACAAGAAGAAACAATGTTAACAATGTCACAATGTTAACAAGAAGAAACAAGACCTTAAACAAGAAACAATACCTTAAACGAAGTCCTTGTACTAAAACAAGTGGTACAAAGAAGATTAGAAATATTTTACATGTTCTGAGTACAAAGAAGAGCAAATGAATTGCTAATAGCCAAGTACAAGCTGACTTATAATGGGAAGATAGAGCACTCGTGACAGAAAAAACCAAAAGGGAAGATAGAGCACTCGTGACAGAAAAATCCAAAACATAAGAGAGACTACTTGTGAGTGAATGCTCTTCTACTTCACCTGCTCTTGTACTTCACCTGAAAAAAATAAAAGAGAACATAAATCAAATAAAAAAGACAACCAAATATCAAGCCAAGTTATAGAACTAAACAAACCATCATTTTTCACATCAACTCAGCCATTAGTTTGAGCTTTAGGTTGAACTCCATCTCAGTTAGTGGCTCTTTCTTGTTTAATAAACTCTGGACTTGGTTATTCTTAGAGATTCTTTCTTTTCTTTCCAACATCTCTGCAAGCTTTTCCAGTTCTTATTCTTTAGCAGTCTTCTTCTTCTTATTAGCCGCTTTAGCAGCATTGACTCCCATTGGTCTACCCTATTCTTCTGCCACTGCCTCTGGTTTGCGTTTCTCTTTTCCACCATCCTTGTCCACATACATTGAACACCATTTCTTATCGAGTCTGAGCTCCCTCCAAGCGTGTTCAAGTGTGAACTTGAACTGCTGGTCATTGTAGAAGATGTCCAATGCATGTTTCATCACGTCATTATCATTCTGCCCACTCCTCTGTTCCCTTAGAGCTGCTTCATAGGCACCAACAAATTTGCATACATGGTCGTTGATCCGAGACCACCTTTGCTTGCATTGACTTGCCTCTCTAGGTGTTGTCCCACTGAGCTGTGGATTCGAATTGTAATAGTCTTGGATCCTCTTCCAAAATGTCCCACTTCTCTGCTCATTGCCTACCACATCATCGTTGCTCGTGTTCAGCCAAGCCCCTATGAGGATTATATCCTCTTGGGGGCTCCACTTCCTCCTTTGACTGACCGCAAAGTCATCTTGACTCTGGCTACTACACCTAAGAACTTCTGATGATCCTAATTCAAATGTGCTTTGACTGTTTAAAAGGCTCATAAAACCTTGGTTTGAACTCATTTTTAAAGAAGTCTCTGTGTTTCTCTACTAGGAACACAGAGGATTATATATGTGAATGTCTGTCTTAAGTTAATTCCAAAAACAGTTAGAGACAATTGAATGTTTTTTACCTACTACGTAAGTAAAAAAAAATTAAGTGTTTATCTGTGTCTTTATCTGTCTTTATGTGTCTTTATGATCAACATTTGAGTTGAAAGATTTAACATATATATGTCTCTTAATTGAACATTTAAGGTGAAGGATTGAACAGATTTGTGGTTTATTGTTTTCTATTAATGAACGTTTAAAGGTTTAACTATATTTAAAGGTTTCTAACCTTACAAATTGGGGAAAAGTAAAGACAAGATCTTACCAGGAACATTTACCAAATTCGATCTTCTTCTCTGCTTTGTTTGGTACACTACATTTACTCTGTTAATATCAAAACAACAATATTAGAGTGATAGAGATATTACAACAGTAAATCGAAAAAGATAGAATCTGTACAAACCTCATAGTCTTCACAGACAAAATACCACTTCCCAGGGAGGTAGTCATAATGATCCTCCTCATCCTCCTTCTACTTCTTGATTGAATGCCTTTCATCATCATCCATTTCCAAATCCTGCAAAATCAGAAGAAGTCAGCAACACAAATCGATTTCAAAACAAATAATAACCAAAAAGAAACCAAAGATCATATCCCAGATTCATTTGATAACCTGAAGAACACTTAAACGATCCCCAAAGCTAATAGAAGAACACTAAAACGATCCCCTATTCGAAAAGCAAAACCCTAAATCGATTTGAATAATTTTTGAAAACCTAATCGACATGCAAAAAATCCAAGATTGATTCGAAAGCAAATCGCAAAAAATAAATCGAACCCTATAACCCCTAATATGTGAACCAAAAAGCCCCAAAAATTTGAAACCCTAGATCCCCTAATTTTCGAACCGAACCCTATTTCCCAAAATACACGAACCATAAATCCCAAAATATGCAAGAAAACAACCTAAGCTAATCAAAATCAAAGAAATACCACGAGGATTGCTTCGATTTACCTCTGAAACGAAGAACCTAGATCGCTTCGCAATCGCCTCTCAATCGCCTCTTCCTATTTTTTTCCTTTTGTCTCGTGGAAATGAAATTATTTTTCCCCCAAGTCTAAACCCAGTCACCTAGCCGCACCAATCAACACAAGCCACGTAGCTTAGAACCCGACTCTTAAACTGCTAATTTAAGAAATGACTCTTCATTATCTTCGCCAATTAAACACTATTATAATCAGATTCTTTTAAGAACCGTTTTTAAAAACGGATTAAGAATCGCGTTACAGTTGCTCTAATCGATTCGGTTTTTCATCGTTGAATTCCGTGACAACATAGATTCAAAAAGTATGTTTGTTTACATAGCTACATATTTTATAAAAATTTCTTTATATGCCCCGTAATAGCTACTTTAACTCCAAGGTTTAGCTAATTCAGAAAAACAGTGTGATAAAAGAACCAAAAAATGAGTTTAAATTGAGCTTTTGGGTCGAGTGGCCCAAATTATAGCCCATTGGGCCTTTTATGAATTGTTGAAAACCGGAGTTTATATATTCAAAACAAAGTTTAGAGGTTAAGACAGAAGAGGCTGGGCTTCGGAGGTAAAACGACTTCTTAAACGCCGCTTCTCCTGCTTCCTGTCTCTCTCTCTGTACATAGCTTCTTCAATTTTCCCGGTGAGTTTGTCTCTCATCGTAAAGTTTCCTTCTAGCTTTAATGGCTTAGCTGTGTATTGAATGGTCAGAGTAAAGAAATTGAATAAATCGAAACTTTTCCTGTCAATTTTTTAAAAACCCTAGTTTTATGAGCTCTATCCTGTAGTTTGATACTTGGTTGATATATTTGCAGATTCATTGGTGAAAGGAAAAGATGACTTTAACGGAAGAAGAGGTTAAAAGACTTTACAGAATCCAAAAGACATTGATGCAGATGTTGAAGGATCGTGGCTACTTTATAGCTGATTCTGAACTTTCGATGACCAAAGGTCAGTTTATTAGGAAGTATGGCGATAACATGAAAAGGGAGGATCTTGTTACTCTCAAAGCTAAGAGAAATGATAACAACGATCAGGTTTGTATTCAATGGTCTTAGCAGAGAATATTGTTATTTATCTAATTGCCTTTTATAGATTCTAAATGATGTGGAATGTGTAAGTCTGAGTCTGAGAAAGGGTTCATTGTTAGCTTTAGAGAAAACTCTCACTTAGTAAATAAACATGAACTGTTGTAGAGAACTAGAGTTTGAGAGATAATATGAGATATATGTCATCTCTTTTATCTGCAAGAAGCTGTAGAGATGGTATTTTTATGCCAAACCATAGGGTAAGATTGTTTATCTCTGTTTGATTTCGTTGTCTTAGTCGTCATGCTTCTTGTTGTAGCTCTATGTTTTCTTCCCTGATGAGGCGAAGGTTGGAGTTAAGACCATGAAGATGTACACGAACCGCATGAAATCAGAGAATGTTTTCAGAGCAATTTTGGTCGTGCAACAGAACTTGACCCCTTTTGCTCGAACTTGCATTAGTGAGATCTCTTCCAAATTTCATTTGGAAGTCTTCCAGGTATTAAAACCACGTTGATTTTGTTCACTTAACGATGTATCCACATCGCAATCCTGAACGATGGTTGGAGAGTTGGTGCAGGAGGCGGAAATGCTAGTGAATATTAAAGAACATGTTCTTGTTCCTGAGCATCAAGTTCTTACAGCTGAAGAGAAGAAAACTTTACTGGAGAGATACACAGTGAAGGAGACACAGGTTAGTAGCTTTATATTCTGAATTAAAATGAAAGCGTTTGGTGATGAAGTTTCGTCTTGTGTGGTTAAAGTTTGAAAATTTGTGTTTGGTAGCTTCCGAGGATCCAAGTGACTGATCCAATAGCGAGATACTTTGGACTAAAACGTGGGCAAGTCGTGAAGATTATTCGTCCGAGTGAAACAGCTGGTCGTTATGTGACCTATCGTTATGTTGTATAAGCAAATAAATAGTCTTGTGGATTGCGAATGAGAAACACTCCAAATTGTGAAACATAAGAGTTATCTGTTGTACCAAACCAAATCTTTTGACCGTGTATTGTTTGTTTCTTCAGACATAGGAATTAACTGTTACAATAAATTGTATTTTATAACTCGGGGTGATTCAGTTTGATGGATGCATGAGCTTCAAGCTAAGTCGTGGAGATTTTGTCTTGGTCGTGTAAACAAACAAAACACTATCAGTGATTTGGGTTGACTCAAAAAATCGCTCTTATGTTTCAAAAAACAGTCACTTTAGGATTAAATAAAAAACAGAGTTGTTTTTTAATCTTCCAGAGCGCTTTCTGATGGCTACATAAATTTATAGAAATTATTTTTTGGAAACGGCTATATATTAAAGAACATTTTCATTCAATTGAGAAGATAAAAAATAAATTAGAAGATATGAAATAATGATGTAACTTATGTTTGTTTGGGGCAAGAAGTAGCTACAGATTTATATATAGCTCGACTCCTTGGAACTACTAAACTCGAGTCAACGAGTATCCTATGCCAACTCCAATATTTCCGTCTCGGGTCAAAGCCTCACACAACAGTTCTCAATAAGATCTCCTACCATCGTTTGATCCAAAGCCACCAAAGCTGCTCCTACCACTTGATTGAGAAGAACGGTCTGAACCAAAGTCACCTGAGCGAGCACCACTAAAGCTGCTCTGTGAAGAACGATCCGAACTGAATCCTCCAGGAGAACGCATACCAAAGTTCCCGAAACCAGAACGGTCAGAATCGCCAGAATAGCGGTTGCTTGATCCACCTGAGCGGCTACTGCCATAACCACCACCATAACTACCACCACCACCTGAACGACCACCAAAGCTTGAACCGCGGTTACCTCCTCCAAAGGACCCACCAGATCGAGCACCTACTCCTTCAAACATGCTTGCGCTTCCTCGTTCCACAGCAATGCTAGGGAGCTGAATAGAGGTAAACACTTACTGCCAGGCATTCAACAAAAGAAAAAAGAAGGGTAAAAACAAGATATTCACCTCAGTGAATCTGCTTCCGACTTCCTTCTCAATCATTTTTACAGCCCTGGATTGTTCTTGGCCGTGGATTAGAATCGCACTTCCTTTCTTTCCAGCACGACCTGTTCGCCCCGTTCGGTGAACGAATGTTTCAGTGTTATTAGGAAGCTCATAATGAATTACCTATGCACAATCAGAAGATGGGTTAATGAGATGAGAAATAGAACTCGTTAAAAGCATCAAAAAGTGTAATTTGGACTCACCAAATCGACATTAGGTACATCAAGTCCACGGGCAGCAACATCAGTTGCAACAAGAATATTGAAGTTCCCATCCCTGAAACCAGCTAATGTTCTTTCTCTCTGAGCTTGGGATATGTCACCGTGTAAAGCCTCACATTTGAAGCTTCTCGCCAATCCATATGCAAGGCGATCAGCATCCCGTTTTGTTTGGGTAAAGACAATGCATTTTCCTCCTTTTCCATGCTCCTGCAGAAGAAATGAAATTATAAAATCATACTGGAAACAAAAAAGAAATTCACAACGAAATACAGATTACGACTTTTAAAGCGAAGTAGGAAAGCATACCGTTACAAGAGGACCAATAATGGATGCTCTTCCATAAGAATCTGCAGCGATAGAATACATTGTAATTCCATCTGCAAGTTTCTGATCAGAATCTCCAACCTATATAACACATCACAGTTAGGCAAGAGATAACATAACAGTGCACTTATGTCAAATATAAAAATAGCCAACTCTTTAGCAACTTTGCTAAAGCTAAGCATCAATATTTGCAATCTATAGAGCAATTTAGGGATCGTGAGAAAATTTCAGATATAAAAACAAGCAGGTATGAGAAAACTCACAAGATCAATTGTCAAAGGATTGTTCAGGTACTTTTTGGTAAGAGATCTGATCCAACTCGGCATTGTTGCAGAAAACATCATGCTTTGACGTTTCTCTGGCAACTTCTGCAATATAATTTCGACATCCTCGGCAAATCCAACTTGAAGCATCTGATCAGCTTCATCCAGAACAATAAACTGAACCTCTGATAGATTCAAAGCTCCCCTTTTCATCAAATCAATAATACGACCCGGAGTGCCAACCGCAACATCAACACCATAGTTGAGCTCCCTCATTTGCTGTCCGATAGGTGTACCTCCATAGAGACAGATAGTATCCAAGCTTGGAGCAGATTCCCTAAACTCCTTCTCAACCTGGCGAGCAAGTTCTCTTGTCGGTGCCAATACCAAGCAAAGAGGATTCTTCCCACGTCTGTATCAAATCAAAAGGCAACATAAGAACCAGAGGAAATATAAATTTCTAAAGCTCATATAATCGTTATATATATACAGTAAACACAAACCCGTGTTGAGCGTTGAATTTGATGATCTTGTCAATGACAGGAATCCCAAAAGCAAGAGTCTTTCCTGTTCCAGTCCTCGCACGTCCAATCATGTCCCGACCTTGCATCGCTGGCTCAAGCACAGCTTTCTGTTCAACGAATATAAACATCATCAAAAACTCAGTAAACATGTAACTAATCTCAATAACCAAATTGAATAGTAGAAGAACATATACCTGAATAGGAAAAAGTTTGTCAATACCCCTAGCACTCAAAGCTTTAACAATCTCCGGAGATATTCCAAGCTCAGATATAGCAAGTCCATCACCGCTGCTACCAACACTCTCTCCGTCGTTACTCTCATAAGAAGGAGCGTATTCTTGAGCCGCGAATCCCGCAGATGAAACAGTCGACGATCTGAACTCCGACGGAAGAGATTTAGCATGAAAGTCCCTCACTTTAATACCAAATGGGTTCGAATTCAAAGGGACAGTGAAGCTGGGGTTGACATTTGGGGTTAGATCAGAAGACGTAGCAGAGGCGGCGGCTTGAGCAAGGTGGTGAGATAGAATGGAGGTGGCGCGAGTACACCTTGATGTACCAGGGAAAGATCGGCGGAGTACAGTGCGGATCATTCTCAGATTTGAAAGAAAATGAGAGATATTTTGGTGACAAGAGAAATGTAAAACCCCGAAGTTGAGAATTAGGGTTTTAGAGAGACGCCGAAGGGTTTAGAAGAACAGAATGAAGGCGGGTATAAAGGGCTACTTTGTTGTAATCATCTACGGGTAAGTGTATGGTATGCTCTTGCACGTGAGAGGGACTTTTTCATGCTTTTACTTTTGCTTGAGCATATAAAGGCCGATGATTTGTTTAATCCTCATTACGTTTCCAAATACGACAATTACTTTTCTCAATATTGGTTGATTTCGCTATCTGCTCAGTCCATGATTTCTGTTAATTTGTTAACTGTTTTCTTCAATAACTTTGTATATCAGGCCAACCTTTCTCTCATTCTTCTTATACCTTAGTACAAACAATTTTCAGACTCTCAAGAGTTCTGGTTGTCTTTCTGGGTTATGATTTGCATAGCAGCTAACAAATCTGGCTACAGTTCAGAATCAGATGCATCAAAATTCAAAACCTGTAACTTTATGTTAGTGATTAAATACTACAATGAATGGAC
The DNA here is from genome assembly GCA_023374145.1 of Lepidium sativum. NCBI lineage: Eukaryota > Viridiplantae > Streptophyta > Magnoliopsida > Brassicales > Brassicaceae > Lepidium > Lepidium sativum. The sequence goes on from JAKUCM010005832.1 coordinate 29,324, forward strand.
ATAAATTGAAAGCCTTTTGCCACTCAATTGAAGGAATATCTTCCAAAATCTCTCCCAAAACAACAAAAACACATGTTTACTAAAGCAAGAAAAGAGCTATGGTATATCTGATGCAAAGCTGATATTATTGCAGGGTCGATTTAAAACCAATGGTTGTGCCCTGCAATGACATCTTCTAGCAGTCTCATTGAACTTTGGTGGAGGCATTGATGGTGTCACGAATATGATTCTTGTCCAAACGGGTCTTGCAATGGAACTGGAGTTCATACTGAGCTCCAAGTATGCGGTAACGTTTTAACCAAAACAGTTTCTTGCTCAATTCATGACTCTCAGCTTTGATGACGAGAAACCGTTTCTTAAACCGCATTTCAAACTGTTCCCTGGATTTCTTGTCGACGTGAGGTGATCGTAGCACTGTGTACAAGGTTCGTGTATCAGGCATTGCAACATTACGAGTGTGAGCAGGAAGAGACCATGCTTGCTTTTCCGGGTTATCGAATGAACGAATCGCTATGCAAATCTTTGTTCCTTTGATCTTTGATGTGCTTTCTTCTGCTTTCTCTTTCTATATTCAACCACAAGAACAATTCCCAATCATTCTCAATATCATGTACACCAAAATTGTAAGAAATTTATGTCAATCTAATGAAAAGCTATTTCCATGAACTAGTTTCAGAGAATGAATCTGAACAAAAACAATTCATGATATAGGTAAAGTAAAATCAGATTATTGATAATTACCAAGAACGAACTTTAAACTCAAATTTGTTAAAGTGGTTTGATCAAGTACAATGTGTTGATTATTGATGATTGGTTTGATTGATATGTCAACGGAGGAAATATAAAATCAGACTTGCACAAATTACTCTCATCATTTGCATTTGCTCTGAATCTGAACAAAAACAATACCTGGAGAGCGATTGCCTTCCTACTCAATGGTTTGACATTGTCTACAGAATCTCTAATTTTCGATTTCTTAATCGTGTCTCTGCTTCCCTCACGTGCAGTGGCGTAACCTTGAAACGCGATCCCTGAAGGAACAAGCCTAGATGGCTCAGATCTAATGTTAAAGTCTCTAGCTGTGATACCAAACGAGTTCGGGGGCGAGGCGAGAGCGAATCGAGAGCTGACGGAGACACCAGTAGCAGCTGAATTGGAATGGTGCGAGAGACACGATTCAGAAGAAGTAAGCGCGGTGGAGAGAGACTGTCGCAACGGCAGGGAAGACCTGCGGAATACTCCGGTGATCATATTCAGATCTAATGGTGAGTCGGAGAAATGAAGGAGAGAGATTTTGTTTTTGGTCGTGAATGAAGGAAGAAAAAGTAACGAAACCCAATTTAGGGTTTCAGCCAAAGAGTAAGCAAAGGAACTGTGAGGACACGATCACCTGCAACAAGTCATACATTACTACGGTGCGCTACGGAGTACGGACCTTAATTTTGTTAAAAGATACAAAATTTCCAATGAAGCAAAGTGAATAAGATTACAAATAATTCTACTAGTTAACTAACCCCAGATAATCAGGGTAATACATACGACTGAGAAAGAAAAAGAGTAAGAGCATGCAAAACAAAACTATATCCATGAATTCTAGAGTTTTTGAGTAACGTATCATCAATCCTGAAATCTCTAATGGGTTTCTCTCAAAAAGGCAGATACAAGTTTTGGGATTTCAGAAGATTTTTCTTCCTTCCTTGTTTTTTTTTTTCTCTGTTTCACTTAGTTTATGCTTCTGGTATTCGGCTTCTTGTTGAAAGATTCAATCAATCGGAACATCCAACGATCTAGCATTCCTGTTTAAGACATGACATGACTATATTAGGCAAAAAAATTGAAACATGAGCATTGTGAACAAACTATATGCCAGGATGGTGCAAACCTGTCAAAGCAAAGGTACCACCTAACACGGCGCAAAGGCGTGTGATTAAGTGGAGAAAACTACGGCGTTCTTCCTTGATGGTCACAGTGATTGGTGAAAGATCATATAAGAAGTAGACAGCTGCAAATTTGGAAAACCAATGTCACTAAGAACAGAATCAGAGTAACAAGAACAAGGTGCATACTGGAAATGAAGTTGTTCCACTAACCTGGCCATGTTCTGTCAAATTCATTCATCGGTGTGAAATATTCCGTTACAGAGTATTGATTTGTTGACAGTACGTCTTTATTAAGATACCTATATTCCGTGGGAACAATCTACAAGATACCAGGAAGAAATTAGTGACCTAATTTACACATAATGTTCATATCTAATGAAATGGATCATAAAGTTATACATACACTTAGAGGAGAGGGATACTAAATAAACACCTTAATATAGTATTTGAATGTTCCACTGGTGTCATGCAGCATTCGGTTAGTGTCATCAAGTGGGTTGTGAATTCCAGGGTATTTCGGCCCAAACGACAGATCATGAATTACATGGCTTACGTTTACATTCTTGGAGCTCCCAAATATCTGTTTAGAAAGTATAGAGATTAGTTATATACTGCATGATATAGGTAAGCAAAATTAGCAATGCAAGCATGGTATATCAAATACTAAGTCAGTGAATGAAGATCAAATGCAGATGATGAGAGTTATTTGGGGGTTAATTGTTCTGTGCAAGTCTGATTTTATATTTCCTCTGTTGACATATCAATCAAATCAAACAACAATAATCAACACATTGTACTTGATCAAACCAGTTTAACAAATTTGAGTTTAAAGTTTGTTCTTAGTAAGTGGCTTCAGAAAGTTTTGGGATTAAGTCCTGGTAAGAAGATGCTTAATAAAGCAAAAAAAATTAACCAACCATCTGAGCAACGTAGATGTTCAGGCCATGAACTGAAATATGGAAGTTTCCAGCAACCCGTTGTACATCTAAAACACCATAAACCTAGCAAACAACCAAAAGGATTAGTCTCTATTTTATAAAACGCCATTAGTATCTCTAGTTTGTACATTGACAAGAGCAATGATTAATACCCGACATCCTTCTCCATCCGCCAACGCTTGCTTCACCTTTTTAATCATAGTCTCAGCAGCTTGATCAAAGCCAAGAGAATTCAATGCTTCGATTTCAGTCTCATTCTTGTGTTCTTCTTTGCCATCTTCGTAAGTACAAAAAAAACCCAAGTGTGTTCATGATTACGTCTCTATAATTACACCCCAAAAAAAACCTAGCTACCATGACAACTATCACTGGGACTCTCTCACAAGTGATTCACCTTAGTAATAAGCCTCAATTCGATTTGTAGGATACCAATTCACATTTGCTTAGAAGCATATATTTGTGTAATTCAGTTATAAACATACAGCAAATTTGAGAAAGGTGTACGCATATCTGTATTATAAATTTCACATATTCACTATGGTTACTACAAGGTTTGACATGTAGGCAGAACCTATACACATTTGAGTAGCTATTCTTCCAAAAGATTCCAAGGCATATACATTCAGACAATAGTTAAGGGAAAATCAAGCTCGTCAGAACAGGAACAACCTTAGAGAAAGCTCATAATTTAAGAATGTTACCATGCTTGTGAGACGAGTGACCATGCTCGTGCTCCTTTTCAACAAGATCAGAGATATATTCTGTGCCAATGATATGACCATGACTGTTGAGACGGAGCTGCAGATACTCAAAATTAGTGAACAATTAACTCGATTATAAACCAGTATAACAAGAGAACATGCCATAAGTGAGAGATAAATACTTTAAGGCAAATATTCAAATAAATCTCTTTATATAGGATGTTTAACCAAAATACGAACATAGGAACTGCTATAATGTTTCAGTCGCAATCTAACAAAAGAGTTATTGTACTAATTTCATTACAGTGGAAGAGAGAACACAGAAAAGACTTATGGTTTGCATTAACATCTGAATTCACCTTACCTTCCAAATGTTTGTATCTAGATCCACTTCATGCTTCCCTGACATGTCGATAGCATCCATGCTCAATACTATAAAATAAATAAGATTAAATAATACAATCAAATAAGGATAAAATTGATGAAGTCTAAAACAACTAGTATTCCAAAAGGTAAGATTAATAATATGTAATAATGACTTGACTACTACGTGATTAACGATTTTCACCTACCATCACACGGCAAAGATGGAAATGTCATATTTACATGAATTGGAAGAGTTTCTCCACGCTTTAAGTCCACTGACATCTAGGAAAGAAAAACAAAAAACAAATTCTATTTTGATTACGGTGGTTACAATATACAAAAATTGATTAAAAAAAACCCTACGGTTAAATGGACAGAAAATGACTAGGGTGTCAATGAAGCAGAATCATGGAGAGAGTTCAAATCTATGTATTCCTAATGATTCAGAACGCTGCAAGATTTCAACTAGGACTTTCAACTCATTTTGTGTTTCCTAATGATTCGGATTGTTGCAAAAGTTCAACTAGGATGTTCAACTCATTTTGCATTACCTCACTCAGGTTAAGTCACACATTGAAGAAATACATAGTTCAAGAGAATAACAAGACCAATGAGGCAAAAGCCAAACTTTCATTTAATCTCTATTTATCAACCAAAAAGGAGCATCAATAGATTTCAAGGATATCAGATGGGAGATTACCAATTCCACAGCATCTATCTATGGAGATTCGTAAGAAGCATAAAACAGAAGGTCATTGACTGCAGTTTGTAGAGCTAATCCTAGCAGTTTGACGGCTAGAGTGAACGCAATAAACAATAAAGCACCAGATTTCAGTCGAAAAAAATACATACCTGGTGCACTGTAAGTATGTTAAGATAATAACTCAGCTCGTGCAAGAACAAAGTTGCCATTATAAGGAGTCCAACAATGGATACTACAGTGACAACAAATTCAAGATGTTAAATAAGCAAACACCCATCAAGCACTCAGTCACGAGGAGATTAATGATGAGAAGAGCAAAGAAAAAAATCCATTACCGACTGCACCAGATTGTGTCTTCTGAAGTAAGTGATCCTCTGCTCTTGGAAACGCATCGATGCTCCTTAGAGCCTGTTTCACACCCATCCTAGCTGCTTCCCTCGAAAACTAATTCTTGGAGAACTCAACAAAATCAAAATTCCGAGGACCTACCAAATAAATACTGAAAATTCAAGCAATTACCATCCGAGATTCGGGCACTAAACTAAAGAAAATGCAGCCATTAAAATCCTCTTCCTATCAACCCAATTCTCTTCTTAATTGTAAAATTTCCCGATCTAGCTAAAGCAGATAGCTTCCACGAAGATTTATCTAAAGAACATAACAAACCCACGAATAAGATGCAAGTGAAATTCAAAGGGCATATTGCCCATTCATCAGAAACAAAGAAAAATCTAATTTCCAGAATGATCTTCACCGGCCCTAGATGGGAAACATCACCTAGAGAAACAATAACAATGGCATACCAAAAGGAAGAATTCAAAGGTAATTCCAAAGCCAAACAGAGTTCAGAAATTCGTACTTGAATCAAAAGGAGATGAGGATGAAGCGCGCTTAGAGAAGAAGGATGAAAAAAGAGATCTCCGAGTCCGGGAAGGACAAACAATAGGCTCTTTTCTGTTCTTCCATGTTTGAACGGCGTCTCTTTTTCCGTCTCTCCATATTTTCAATTTACACCCTGAAGATATTATAAATTTCAATTTTGCATGTATAATCTACTTTTTTACATAAAGCCCCTCGTTCTCTCAAAATTATTCGATTCTTCAAACTTACTCGCGACATGGGTCAGATCATTTAACTTGGGCCTTTAAATTAGATCCATCAATCAAAGATGTAGGCCCAATGTTTCTTCTCAGAGGCTCAGTTATCTTCTTTCACTGTCAGCTTTCATTCATTATCTCCATAAAGACAAATGTACAAAAGTTAGGTCTTGGAATCTTAAATACGAATTACTCCAAAAAACTAAAGCAGATTGTGAATACATCTTTGATAAATAAATTGGTACTCTAATTGTTAGAGTTGATTTAGTCTTGGTCTTTAAAGTTGAATAAGTCATTGATTGTCAATGAAGATCCGAGTATTTAGGAGTTTGTGTAGTTGATCATTGTTAAGTTTGTTTCCTAGATTGTAGGTTGATTCTGTTCATTGATTCATGTAAGGCTATTTAAGCCATCAGTTTCCCATTAATAAAGCATACTTTTTAGTTTCTTTTCACATTTGGTATCAGAGCCAGAGTCTAAAGAAAACGAAAAAAAGGATCGTGTGTTGTGCTCTCTTAACAGAAACGAGAGAAAGAAAGAGTGATAGAAATCGAAGAAGAAAGTGACAAGAAATGTCTGAGAAGAGTGAGAAATTTGTTCAACCAGCAATTCCTAAATTCGATGGACATTATGATTTCTGGTCCATGACAATGGAAAACTTCCTTCGCAGCAGAGAATTGTGGAATTTGGTTGAGGATGGGATTCCGGTGGCATTGATCGGAGCGACACCGGTTGGGGAAACGCAGAAGAAATCCATTGACGAGGCAAAGCTCAAGGATTTGAAGGTAAAGAACTTCCTATTTCAATCAATTGATAGGGAGATTTTGGAAACGATCCTCGATAAGAGCAGCTCGAAATCGATTTGGGAATCGATGAGAAAGAAGTATCAAGGATCGACCAAAGTAAAAAGAGCTCAGCTGCAAGCTCTAAGAAGGGAATTCGAGCTGCTGAGTATGACCGAGGGAGAGAAGATTGATACCTTCTTAGGGAGAACCTTGGCAATAGTAAACAAGATGAAGGCAAATGGAGAAGTGATGGAACAAAACGCGATTGTAAGTAAGATTCTCCGATCTTTAACGACTCGATTTGACTATGTGGTATGCTCGATTGAGGAGTCAAATGACCTTAGCACCCTGAGTATCGATGAGGTGCACGGCAGTCTGCTAGTTCATGAGCAGAGAATGAATGGATACAGACAAGAAGAGCAAGCTTTGAAAGTCACTCAGGATGGAAGATCATACGGCTCCGGTAGAGGAAGAGGAGCTCAGCGAGGAAACAGTGGCAGAGGACGAGGAAGAAACACTGATAGGTCCATTGTGGAATGTTGGAAATGTCGAAAATTAGGACATTATCAGAATGAATGTCCTGAGTGGGAAAAGAAAGCAAACTATGCTGAGCTAGAGGAAGAAGAAGAACTACTCCTAATGTCGTATGTGGAAGAACACCGATCAAAGAAAGAAGAAGTCTGGTTTCTGGATTCAGGTTGCAGTAATCACATGACAGGATGTAAGGATTGGTTCTCGGAGTTGGAAGAAGGTTTTGATCGATCGGTCAAGCTTGGGAATGACACCAAAATGTCTGTAGTTGGAAAAGGGAGCGTGAGAATGCAGGTTAATGGTATGACTCAAGTTATCTCTGAGGTGTACTACGTACCGGAACTCAAGAATAATCTGATCAGTCTTGGTCAGCTGCAAGAGAAGGGTGTGGCAATTGTGATTCGTGATGGAGTCTGCAAAGTCTATCACGATGACAAAGGCTTAATTATGGAGACCAACATGAGCAGCAACAGAATGTTCTTCATAATAGCATCAAAACCACACAACAACAACAACGCAATGTGCTTGCAAACTGAGGAGGTGATGGAAAAAGAAATGAATCTGTGGCATTGCAGATTCGGTCATCTAAACCAGGAAGGGTTAAAGATGCTGTCGCAGAAGAACATGGTGGTTGGGCTGCCACCTCTGAAACCTACAAAAGATATATGTGTTGTGTGTATGATTGGGAAGCAACACCGAGTCTCAATGTCAAAGAAAAGCTCATGGCGTGCCTCAAAACAGCTCCAGATGATTCACTCTGACATTTGTGGACCAATCACGCCGGTGTCACATAGCGGCAAGAGGTACATTCTGACTTTCATTGATGACTTTACTAGGAAAACGTGGGTCTACTTCCTGCACGAAAAATCAGAAGCATTTCCCATGTTCAAAGTATTCAAAGCAAGCGTTGAAAAAGAGATCGGATGCTCCATTACTTGTTTGAGAACTGATCGAGGTGGAGAGTTCACATCAAATGAGTTTGGAGAATTCTGTAAAACGCAAGGAATTACACGGTATCTAATCGCAGCATTCACACCGCAACAGAACGAAGTTGCTGAAAGAAAGAACCGCACAATAATGAATGCTGTGCGATCCATGCTAAATGAAAAAAAAGTCCCAAAAGAATTCTGGTCAGAAGCCACGAAGTGGAGTGTGCACATTCAAAACCGATCACCAACTGCGGCACTGAAAGAAATCACTCCTGAAGAAGCTTGGAGCAACAAGAAACCTGTGGTGGAGTATTTTCGGGTATTTGGTTGTATAGGGTATGTACACATACCTGATCAAAGGAGAAGGAAACTGGATGACAAGAGCAGAACATGTATGTTTCTGGGAATAAGTGAAGAGTCAAAGGCATGGAGATTATTCGGTCCAGCAACAAAGACAATTGTTGTGAGCAAAGATGTGGTCTTCGACGAGAATAAAAGCTGGGATTGGGGTCAATCTGATAAAGAATAACAGAAGCTAGAATGTGGAGATGATGAAGTAACCGATAATGAAGAAGAAAGGGAAGTGAACACAACAAATGCAGAAGAAGAAGGAGAAGTGAACACAAATCCTATTCTACCAAGCTCGACCACAGATTCTGTTTTCCCGAGTTCAAGTGGAGAAGAGTCACTGGATAATTCATCATCACCAATTCCATCTGCAGCAGGGACAAGCTTACCTACTGGAGGATCTCGCTTGAGAAGAAGACCAACACATCTAGCTGATTACATTCTGTCAGAGAATGAAGATGAAGAAGCAAACTTGTCAATTATGCTTCTAATGATGACAGAAGGTGATCCCGTTCTGTTCAGTGAAGCGATGAAAGAGGCTGTGTGGCGAGAGGCCATGAAACGAGAGATTGAGTCAATAGTGAAGAACAACACTTGGGAATTAACCGACTTACCTAAAGGAGCTACAGCAATCGGAGTAAAATGGATCTTCAAGACTAAGGTAAATGAAGATGGAGAAATTGAGAAGCACAAGGCAAGGTTAGTGGCTAAAGGATATGCCCAATGTTATGGCATAGACTACACCGAAGTATTTGCTCCTGTGGCTCGCCTTGACACTATCAGATCTATACTTGCTGTTGCTGCACAAAGAGGCTGGGAAATTTCACAACTAGACGTTAAAAGTGCATTTTTGCACGATGACTTAAAGGAAGAGGTTTATGTGAAACAGCCAGAGGGTTTCATAAAGGAAGGAGAAGAGGATAAAGTGTATAAGTTGAGGAAGGCTCTGTACGGGCTCAAACAAGCCCCCAGAGCGTGGTACAGTCGTATTGAAGGTTACTTTCTCAGAGAAGGTTTCGAAAGATGTTCAAGTGAACACACGCTGTTTACTAAGACTAAAGGAGGTAACATTCTCATCGTTAGCTTGTATGTGGATGACTTAATAGTAACTGGGAACAATAGAGGCTTGTGTAGTGATTTTAAGAAGTCAATGATGCTGGAATTTGAAATGTCAGACTTAGGAAAAATGAGACATTTTCTTGGGATAGAAGTGAAACAGAGTGGTGCTGGAATTTTCATCTGTCAGAAACAGTATGCTAATGATGTCTTGATAAGATTTGGCATGGAGGAAAGCAATGAGGTGAAGAACCCGATTGTACCAGGTACAAAGCTCACAAAGGATGAAAATGGAGAAAGGATAGATGAGACCATGTTTAAGCAATTGGTGGGGAGTCTCATGTACTTAACAGTAACAAGACCTGACTTGATGTATGGTGTGTGTCTTTTAAGCCGATTCATGGCAAGTCCAAAGATGTCCCATTGGCTTGCTGCAAAAAGAATCCTAAGGTATTTAAAAGGCACAACAGAGCTCGGTATTCTTTATAAGAAAGGCGAAGGTGAGGGTCTGAAACTTCTAGCTTTCACAGATTCGGATTATGCTGGAAATCTAGATGATCAAAGAAGTACAACAGGTTGTGTGTTCTTAATGGCGTCTGGTGCGATTTCATGGGCGTCAAAGAAACAGCCAGTTGTTGCTCTCTCGACTACAGAAGCCGAGTACATAGCTGCTGCGTTTTGTGCCTGTCAATGTGTCTGGATTAGAAGAGTGTTGGAACAGATTGGAATCGAAGAACTGACTGCAACTGTGATTCAATGTGATAACAGTTCTACAATTCAGTGTCAAAGCATCCAGTGCTTCACGGAAAAAGCAAGCACATTGAGGTACGATTTCATTATCTTAGAGACTTAGTGAATGGTGGGGCTGTCAAGTTGAAGCATTGTGCAACAGAGAATCAAGTGGCCGATATTTTCACTAAACCCCTGAAGTTGGAGCAGTTTGAAAAGCTGCGTGCTTTGCTTGGAATGGTTCGATTGTCTGAAGTAAGCTGAATTCTAGGAATTAGCTTAAGAGAGGGATTGTTAGAGTTGATTTAGTCTTGGTTTTTAAAGTTGAATAAGTCATTGATTGTCAATGAAGATCCGAGTATTTAGGAGTTTGTGTAGTTGATCATTGTTAAGTTTGTTTCCTAGATTGTAGGTTGATTCTGTTCATTGATTCATGTAAGGCTATTTAAGCCATCAGTTTCCCATTAATAAAGCATACTTTTTAGTTTCTTTTCACACTAATTTGACTTCTTTTATGTCGAGCTTCATCAGTTTAATAATTATGATAATCCAGCTAACTAGTTAGATATTTATTGTTTGATTTTTCTTATAACTATCAGATTAAAAATAAATTTTAGAGAATAGACTTTAAGAGATATGGTTGACATATGTAATTTACACATGTTTTTAATGATTTTTGAAAAAAATTAAGTAGATGACAAAAAAACGAAGAGAGGAAAGTGATTGGGCCGTCTAATTAATTTATTTTGAGGTTTGCTATAAATGAAAGGGACCCATGAGCCCAAAATCGAACTTCCCGCCAGAAACTAACTCCCACAACAATGCTTTGTTACACAAAGCAACTTCACGTTTTACATATGTCTTCTACATTACAAATTAGATAATATTGGTAAAATCGCTATCCGTTAATCCCGCCAGAAACTAACTCCCACAACAATGCTTTGTTAAACTAGACATAAAATATTATTAAAAAAAATGTAAAATGATATTCTAAAACTATTTTTTTCGTGAAACAAAAACATTACAATTTCTACCACAAAAAAGTTAAGAATAAAACGTAGTAGTTTCATAATTATTGTTGACATAATTATGCATTTATTTATGCTCATGAATGATATCGCTCTTTGTTTTTTCGGTTCTCATTCTTAGGAAAATAAAGGAGAAGGAGCACACGTGAGTTGGGAACAGTTTGCAAAACATGGTTCACGTGTCTTAATTCTTCTACTAATTTCAACTTTTCTCTCTACCTACCTTTAACTTTCGTCTTAACCAATCTCACTTTCCATTCAGTTTATAACATACTTTTTTTAGTCCTAGGCATAACAAAAAACTAGAATAGGTATAGATTGGAACGGCTAATTCAGAAATTTTATTTACTTTTTAAACAATTTTTGTTATATAATGGGACTGAAATCAAAAACGGTACAAGAATTTTAAGACTTCAAAATTTAGTTTCCAAACTATTCTCAAAATCTTAATAATTTATAGTTTGAATTTAAAGTTTAATATAATATAAAGTTTGAATTTATAGTTTGTTTGTAAATCAAAACCTTTATCTTTCTAGTAGTTGAAAAAATTTGCATGATATTTTTTATCTCAACGAAATTCAGTAAATCTTGATGCACAAATTTGAAATTTAGTTTATCATTTTTCTACTTACACAAATAAATTTGTATAAATTCAGTACCAATGAATGCATGTTTAATAAATACAAAAATAATTTGTGTATACTCTACTGACTTGTTTACATTTAATTTAATCAATAGCTCCCAAATGGTTAGGTTACAATTTGTATATTATACAAAAAAAGATCTAAACTTAATTTGCTTCTTATTTTTGGCTGTAAGTCATTAGAAAAAGAAATAGAATCATTGGTCAGAAACGCTACATGTGACCAATCTTTTCAAAAACTTAAAAGTCAGATTTTGTTTGTTCTTCAAAACATTAACTTATGAAAAATTGTATTTGTTGATAATTTTAAGCTCCACGTTCATATTTCACAAAACACATTACTATTACCAGTATATGGCTTTGGTTCACTATATGATTGAGATACAAAATACAATGGCTATTCTAATTCCCAAAAAGACAATGATGGTGAGTAAGCTAAAAATAATGGTTTTGGTTCACATCATTTTTTTTTCTTCAAAAATTGCAACTAAATACTTTTTTTGAAATATGCGAATCAAAGCTTTTATCATTGACTGGTAAAAATATGTTTGACTTTTTACTTTTTAGATCTGTTTTTTGCATCCAATAATCACATCAGTACTTTTTTCTATTATATTTCACAAAACAATTAGATAATATTTAGAAAAGTATTTTTGGTTATATAGTTAAATGTTTATATATAAATCACTGGAAATTGATGTTTGAGTGTATATAGTTGTATAGCTCAGCATAATAAAATTTAAGGTTTAAGTTTAAAATTTATTTGATTCAAATTTATTGATCCAATAGTTTGTTGAAAAAAAATTGGTTGACATTTTTTTTTATCTTGGACCAAATTCAATAAATCTTGATGCATAAATTTAAAATTCACTTTTCGTATAAAGTTTGTAATTTTTATACTAACCAAAATAAGTTTATGAAATTCAGAAACAGTTAATGCATATTTCATATACACAAAAATGATTTATACTAATACTATAGTGATTCGTTTACTATTTTATTACGTGATCTAGTTTTGCACTTCCATAATAGTACTAGATAATATTTAAAAATAATTTTATCTATTTGATGTCAAAACAGAAACAATTTGTATAAGCTGAATTATAAACTAACAAACCAAACTATATGAATCACAAACAATTTAACCAAAATTTATCACAAAAAAATTATTTTTTAGTTAAAATATATATATTAAATAAATGAAAATATGCTATCTCAATCCAAATTAAATATATTTTTCTATTTCCATTTTGTTTGACAATTTTTTATATCAAATATACAATTTTATCCCAAATATGATTTATTTTCTACAATTTAAAAATCTGAACACAACACAAACAATATTATAATTTGATCTCTTATAAGACAGTATTTCCAAAATTCGAAAAACTTGAATAAAAATCGAACCAAATAACCAAATGTGAAATTTCATAAACTTAAAAACCAAACTAATCCTAATCTATGTAATCCATAACCAGCTTATCCAAACTTTGTCAGAAAACATTTTTAAATTAAATATATATTTAGTTACATTTAAATATACAATTGTAGTGAAAATTAATTTTTGTTTTGTTTTGATTCAAACTGATTTGTCAAAAGTCAAAACCATTAATCTCGAATAAAATGTACTTTCACAACCTAAAAGATCGAAGTCAAAACAACCATTACTTTAACTTGATCTCATATCAAACATACTTTAAAAATAAATAAAATGTGAAACCCATAAAACTTAAACCGAAGAACTAAATATCCATTTTTACAACCAATGGTCAATTCACGATGTGTCTTTTTTGAGAGATTTGATGTGTGTGTGTTTTTTTTTTGGTGTTCTAACAAGTTGATGTGTATTAATGTTACATTTTGATTGATCTTTTGAATTAAGTATTGTGGGTGACAAGCCGGCTCATCAAAGTCGGGATACATTGTGGTGACAAATTATCTGATTACATTGTCAGAGAAGAACGAATTTACTTGTTGATTCTTAATCAAAAACTTGTGTTGTTATAATTAACAAAGAAGAAGAAATTGGTAAAGTAAAACAAATAGATAATCAGAAAATAAAACACTCCGTTATCACCTAATTTAAACCAATCCTCTTAAGTTTAATACTCCTCTTTAAGATGACATTGTGATTGAAATCGATTATCTCTTGTCTTCGTTTATGAAAGTGCCATGGAGGAAGAGACTTGGTAAATGAATCGACTATTTGATTGTTGGAGCGAACGTAAAGAGTCTTGATCAGGCCATTAGTGATTCCTTCTCTCACTCTGTAGTAGTCTAATTCCACGTGTTTTGTTCTCTCGTGAAAGACTGCATTATTTACAATATGGATCAAGCTGCAGTTAAATCATAATAAAAGGAAACTAACTTGTTTTGAGGGACTTGAAGCTCCTTGAGAAGATTAACAAGCCAAGAAACTTCATTGACTCCATAGCGCATTGCCATGTACTCTGCTTTTGCCGATGATAAGGACACTGACTATTGCTTCTTAGATTTCCAAGAGATGAGAGAAAAACCGATGAACATGCAGTAACTTGAGGTTGATCTTCTTGTGTCTGTACATGAGGCGTAGTCTGCATCACTGAAGGCTTTTAGTACCAAATCACTGTCTGTTGAGTAGAACAGACCGAGCCCAATGGAATTCTTCAAGTATATGAGGACACTGTATGCAGCTTGAAGATAGGATTGTTTTGGAACTGAGCATACTGACAGAGTTTGTTGACAACAAAAGTAATGTCTGGACGAGTTATGGTGAGATACATAAGACATCCAACAAGTCTTTTATACTCAAATGGATCAAGCAAGGGACTCTCATCACTATCAAGTTTAAGCTTCAGACTTGGATCCAATGGTATACTGCAAGGCTTACATCCTAAGAAACCAGTATTTTCTAGGAGGTCCAATGTATATTTTCTTTGACAAATGGAGATGCAAACAACATATCTTGCAATTTCTGGACCTAGAAAATACCTTAAAGGGCCAAGATCACGTAATTTAAAGCAACTATGTAAAATATTTTTGAGAGAAGTAACATTGTTAGAGGTAATTATATTATCATCAACATAAACTAGAATAGCAATGTATTCTCCTCCTATGTTTCTCACAAAAAGAGTATGATCACACTGAGACTTTCTGAAATTTATTCTACAGAGAACCTCACTAAATTTTAAGAACCACTATCTAGATGCTTGTTTTAAGCCGAAAATGGATTTATTCAGTTTACATACTGCATTAGGAGGAAAAACAGAACCTGGTTTTGGAGTGTATCCTGATGGGAGGGACATGAAAATCTCCTCTGTGAGATCACCATTCAGAGTGGCATTGGAGATGTCCAATTGATGCAGGCTCCACTTCTTGGCAGCTGCAACAGATAGGAGAGTCTTCACTGTTGTCATCTTGGCAACATGAGAGAAAGTGTCGACAAAATCAATCCTTGGTTGTTGAGTGTATCCCTTGGCGACCAATCTGGCTTTGTGACGTTCTAGACTTCCATCTGCTCTTAACTTTGTTTTGTACACCCACTTACAGCCAATGGCTCGTTTATATGGTGGTAATGACTATATATCCCATGTAGCAGCATCTTCCAAAGATTAAAGCTCTTCATTTATTGCAAGAAGCCATTCATCGAACTTTTTGCCTGGGAAAAAGAGGTTGGTTCTCCTAACTGCATTACAAAGCAAAGATAAGAGTTACATACATCACTTAAGTCATTAAAGGACATATAGGTAACCAAGGGATACAGAACAATAATTTCAATATGATTGCAATAATAATCCTGTAAGTGTCGAGGAGGTTTTGAATGTCCTATAGACTGAATTTTCAGTTGATCTTTAGATTTTGCATTCTTTGTAATAACATCATTCACAAAAGTTGTAGATGAAGTATTATTCCCCTCCTCAGGTTCACTATTCTCCTTATGAGATTGAGAGGAAATAGGAACATAATCATCTGCAACACTATCTAACAAAAAGGAGAGATCAGATGGAATGGAATTTTCATCTTGAAAAGAAAAAAATGTCCTCATGGAAAGCAACATTCTACGATATGTACACCGAATTTGTCTCCAAATCCATGACTATGTAATCTTTGTAACCTAGGGGATATCCTAAGAACACACAAGGTTTTGATCGAGGTTGGAACTTTTTTCTTTGTTTTAAGGATGTGAAGTTGTAACATAAGCAACCAAAAACACGAAAATGTCATAAGTTGGTTGTTTTCAAGTTAATATTTCAAAAGGAGAATTATTTTGAAGTAGAGGAGTAGGCATCCTTTTTATTAAGAAGACGTTGTGAGGATACTGTGGAACCCTAACTCGAGATGCCTACGTCCGGATTCAATTCAGTTTGGTTTTGGGCGGACCAAACACTTAGTCAGTTTTAGGTTCTTTCTTTACTTAGTCGTTTTCGGGTTTTTGACAGTTTTATAAGCCCAAAACGAATGCATACACCAACTCAAGAGGTTCTACTACAACAAGTTTGCAAGAATGTTTGAAATTAAATGTGTTTATACCTAGTTTATCCAAGTCTTATTCCATCATTCCTCCTTCTCGCCTCGGTCTCGCTCATACTTAGCCACTTTCACGGTCCTTGGGTAAATCACCTACAATCACGCAGATTGAGTAAGCAAACAAATTTGCTTAGTGAGTCGGTCATTCCGTCTCACTAGGCCAAACCAGAAACGTATCAAGCAATAACACAATCAAGGCAAAGAATAGCATTATTCATGCCCAGAGTCCAGCATATTCATGCTTAGAGTCCGATCAGATCTGCTGCCTTGGCTACCCGGATTCACCCGGATCAGCCAAAACAACCATCTTGAACGGAAAATAGTCATATTTCATCCAATCAATCACGCAATCCTAACCCTTCCATGACTTAATCCCACTATTGCCCAAAACGAACCTAGAATCATCTCAACGGTTCTGAAAACTCACCTTTGCCTTAGCCTTTTCTGACACCTCTTGATGCGATTGCCAATCAAGTTACTCGGATCTGGTTTTGATCGCTCTTGATCTGTTCTTTCCCTTGCTCGATTCGACAAAAATTGGTCTTAGAGTTCTTTCACAATGAGTTCCGATCTTCCTTTAGAGTTTTTCCTGAAATTTTTTTGGGCTGCGGCAGTTTTTAGCTCTATTTATATGGTTTTGGGTGAAAACCCTAACCCTAATCCGCCCAGGATGGGCTAAATTCGAGCCCACCTTGATTGGATCAAGTCCAACCCGCATGACACTTATGTCCCGGACCAACCCATGAACGGCCCAACCACTTTCCACTATCACTCCCTCAGTTCAGACACTTCACTCCATGTCCTAACACTCAACTTCCCTGTCCGAACACTTCACTTCCTCTCCGAACACTTCACTTCCTGTCCGAACACCTCACTCCCTGTCCGAATTCACTACCCGTTCGTACACTGTCAAAGCCTTGTCCGAATTTCCCACTACCTTGTCCGAATTTCATGTGGCCTTATCCGAATTTCACGCGGCCTGGTCCGAATTTCACGCAGTCTGGTCCGAATTTCACGCGGTCTGGTCCGAATTTCACGCGGCCTGGTCCAAATTGCACCTGGCCTTGTCCGAATTTCACATGGCCTTGCCCGAGTTGCTTATGCCCTTGTCCGAATGGCACATGGTCTTGTCTGAATGGCACTTGGCCTTGTCCGAATGGCACTTGGTCTTGTCCGACCAAAAACCCCTATTTTTCCCTTATTTTCCCACACAACTTCCTTTGTCCCTCGAACCCATCTGGAATCACCCGAAGGGTCTGCGGAACGCGGGTGTTACAAGTCTCCCTCACTTCAAAGGATTCGACCTCAAATCTAGACTTGGGATGGTCCAACCTTTTGCTTCTCAAATAACTTAGGGAAATTTTCCTTCATTCTGACTTCTGGTTCCCATGTGACCTCAATTTCCCCATCGTAGTCTCATTCTACTTGTACCGTTCTGGTTTTCTTCCTTAGGTCTGCCTTGACCTTTTTATCTAGGATCTGGACTGGAACTCCTTCAACCGTCATATTTTCCCTTAGGTTCCTTGGAGGTTTAACCACAACTCGTTCCCCATTGCCTAAGCACTTCTTTAGCATCGAAACATGGAAAACGTTGTGAAACACATCCAGTTCCACGACAGTGCTAACTTATGTCCTCTATGAAATCTCGCCCATATATGCTTCGCTCCCCCACTTGAGTCCAACACAAAGGGATTCGACACGATCGTCCGTACAATGCCTCATACGGAGGCATCTCAATACTTGCTTGATAACTGTTGTTATACACGAACTCGGCCAAAGGTAAGTGCTCATCCCACTTACCTCCCCAATCCAACACACTTGCCTGCACCAAGTCCTCAAGTGTTTGGATGGTACGTTCTGACTGACCGTCTGTCTGCGGGTTGTAAGCCGTACTTGTATGACTCTAGTCCCTAACCAAGCCTGTAGCGCTTTCCAAAACGCAGAACAGAACTTGGCATCCCGATCAGACACTACGCTTGCCGTTGCACCATGAAACCGAACAATCTCCCTTACATAGATTTCGACCAAATTTTCAACCTGATCCGTCCTATTGACCGCAATGAAGTGAGCCGACTTGGTTAGTCGATCCACTATTACCCATATCGCATCCCTCTTATCACAAATGGGCAGTCATGTTATAAAGTCCATTGTGATCATGTCCCATTTGCATTCCGAGATCGGTAGGCTTTGCAGTAACCCACTAAGAACTTGGTGTTCTACCTTCACCAATTGGCAAGTAAAGTATTCTGAAACCCACTTAGCTATGTCCCGTTTCATTCCTGTCCAATGATAGTACCTTTTTAGATCTCGATACATCTTGGTCGATCTAGGATGGATAGCCAACTTAGACTGATGTGCCTCCTTAAGGATTTCTTCTCGCAATCCCTGGTCGTTTGGAACGCACACTCGGCCATGAACCAGAACCGTCTCATTATTCGAAGTCTGGTACTCAGTATAATCGTTCTTTGCTACCTTGTTCAGATTTTCATCATTTTCTTATGCAATCCGTACTCGACTTAACAAATCTGCTTGGTCCGCTGCACCTAAGCCCAAAGGTTTCTCTTCAACCGTTAAGGCTGCTAGACTCAACATCCCTACCATGTTAATCAGCCATTCCATCTCTTTTTCTGAGTCCACGTCCACCCTTTTCCTACTTAGTGCATCCGCGACCAAGTTTTTCTTACCCGGATGGTATTCTATGTTCAGGTCATAGTCCGCGATCAGTTCCATCCATCGTCTTTGCCTTGGGTTCAGGTCCGGTTGAGTGAAGATGTACTTCAAACTCTTATGATCTGTGAACACTTGGACCTTCCCACCATAAAGGTAGGATCGTCATATCTTCAAGGCAAAAACCACAGCAACAAAATCCAAGTCATGAGTGGGGTAATTCACTTCATGCTTCCTTAACTGTCGTGATGCATAAGCAATCACCTTCCCATACTGCATCAGTACGCATCAGTACCTCACTCCCTGTCCGAATTCACTACCCGTTCGGACACTATTACTCCCTTGTCCGAATTTCATGGACTTGTCCAAATTTCCTACTACCTTGTCCGAATTTCATGTGGCCTTATCCGAATTTCATGCGGCCTGGTCCGAATTTCACGTGGCCAGGTCCGAATTTCACGCGGCCTGGTCCGAATTGCACCTGGCCTTGTCCGAATTTCACATGGCCTTGCCCGAGTTGCTTATGGCCTTGTCCGAATGGCACTTGACCTTGTTTGAATGGCACTTGGCCTTGTCCGACCAAACCCCCCCCCCCCCCCCCCCCCCCCCATTTTTCCTTTATTTTCCCACACAACTTCCTTTCTCTCCGAACCCATCCGGAATCACCCGCAAGTTCCTCGGAACGCGGGTGTTACAGATACAATCTCCCCAATGAGACAATGGGATGCTGGCTTGAAACATGAGTGATCTGGCTACATTGAGTATGTGCTAGTGTATGTGTTCAACCACTGAGTTTTGTTGTGGAGTCTTCAGGCATGAGTGATAAGCTAAAATACCTTTAAATTGGAAGAGCTCAGTGAACCTCAATTCTTGTGCATTGTCGGATCAAACACCTTTTACTTTGGCACTATACTTAGTTTCAACCATTTTGAGGAAGTCAGGAAATATCTTTAACGCATCACTCTTCGTCCACATTAGATAGGCCTATGTCATGCAAGTGTGATCATCAACAATGGTTAAGAAAAAGTGATACCCTTCATTTGTTTCAACTGAAAAAAGACCCCAAGTGTCAATATGTAAGAGATCAAAAACATTAAAACAAATATTATTGTGAGAGAACATTTCGAAGAAGAAGATGATCATTGATACGAATATCAGCAATACCCGCAATTTTAATATCTAAACATGTTGGTAAAATCACATGTTTATCTATAGAAACATCCATGTTAGAGAACAAGTTTTTATCATGAGCAACATGATGACTTGCACCACTGTCAATGATCCATGAATGAGTTGAAAGAGTGGTTTTTGTAGATTGTAACATTCCAATAAGGTGAAGAGTTTTAGAATTAAGAGTCATACCATATGTTGATGTGATTGTACCACCTGATGAAGAAGCAAGGGAGATTATTGTGCTAGGAGTTGGGAGGTGAGAGTGAAAGTAAGTAACGATGCATGAAATCTGTTCCTTTGATAGATTCTGTAATAGACCAGTCACATAGGATTTTACTTTATTCTTATCTGAGAGGCTAATTTGACCAACTGTTGGCTTTGTAGTGGAAGGTTTAGCCTTATGTTTGAAGCCATGATGATAGCCATGTAGCTTGTAGAATTTGTCAACTGTGTGCTTTGTGTAACCACAATGAGAGCATACTAGTCTTTGAGAGGGCTTCTGATTTATATAGGAGGCATTCACGGTGTAAGAATTTGATTAAAGATAGAAAATCATTGTAGAATAAATGAGAGAATTCGAGATGGATTCAAAATTCCACCGTTTTTCATATATTGAAATGGAGAGGTACAAGTCTTTTATAAAGATTACAAAGAAAGAGAAAACCCAAAAGTGGTCCCAAAAGGTGTGAGGACCACTTTAGTGTGGACCACATTTTGTCTTCTAGCTCCAACGGTCAAGAGGGGTCACTCTCAAATGCTAGGACCACATACTTTTCCCAACGGTTATCTTTGACTCATAAATGAACTTCCTCCTCGGTGCCCATATTTTTGCACGGTCTTTATATTTGGTCCTCTTTTTGCACAAAGATTGTTCGGTCAAGATATGCTTGACTAATACTCCCCCTCAGGCTAAACATTAAGGATGAATGCTTAGCCTGAAAACCCGAACACCACACCCCATTAAAAACCTCGATAAGGAAAACCACTTGGGACAAAACTTAAGCTGAGGGAAAAAGAGTATGTAGCACTCGGATTAGTGGACATGAAGTCAAGGGAGATCCAAGCTTACAAGATAAAGTTTACCATAGATATGATTGCAAACCTTGGTACTTGGAGCTTTGGTGAAGATGTTTGGCAATTGATCTTCACTTGGGGTATAACACGGAAGAACTACACCTTCTTCCATACGTTCACGAACTTTGTGGCAGTCCACTTCCACATGCTTGGTCCATTCGTAAAAAACCGGATTAGAAGCTATATGAATTGCATCTTGATTGTCACATTGCATATGAGTTAGTTCCTTTGCTTCTTGGCCTAAGTCCTTAAGGAGAGATCTCAACCACACCAATTCATCGGCCAGCCTTCTCATAGCCCTATTCTCCACCTCGGCATTAGAGAACGCCACCACTTATTGGTTCTTTGTCTTCCAAGTTACTAGGTTGCCTCCAACAAATGTACAATACCATGTGGTAGACTTCCTATCATTCCTATCTCTGGTCCAATCCACAACACAATACCCCGCAATGTCCGAGCTCTCATTTCTTCCCATCCAAATTCCTTGGTCTGAATTGTCTTTGATATATTTTAGGATCCGTTCCACCATTGTCCAATGATATTTTGTCGGAGCTTGCATATGTTGGCTTACTTGATTTACTACAAAACACAAGTCATGCTGAGATATAGTAAGATATATAAACTTACTGACAAGTCTCCGGTATTGTTGAATGTTAGCAAACGCTTCATCATCCTTCTCCCCCTTTTGATTGAACTTGAAGCTTTCCTCAAGAGGTGTCTTGGCCAGTTTACATTTGGTCATATCTGTCTCTTTAAGCAAATCAAGAGTGTATTTCCCTGGAGAGAGAAATAAGCCATCCGAAGATCGATAAATTTTAATTCCTAGGGAATACCTTAATTCTCCAAGATCCTTAATTTCAAAAACAGATTTAAGATAGAGTTTGGTTGCCATGATGCCTTCCTTATCATCTTCGGAGATGATAAGATCATCGACATATATATTAAGACCACCACGATACCTTGGGAACTTGTGAGGGTAAAGAGAGTGTGATCAGCTTCGGATTTCTTGAACCCACGATCTCTGAGGGTAAAGATAAGCTTGTGGTACCAAGCTCGGGGTGATTGCTTCAAGCCATAAATCGCTTTCCAAAAGCCTTATAACTTTCCCGGGAGTGGCCTTAGTTTCTAGACCGGGAGGTGGAATCAATGACACTTCTTCATCAAGTTCTCCTTGAAGGAAGACATTTTTCACGTCCATCTGCTACAATTCCCAAGATAAGTTAGTGGCTAAGGAAAGAATGACCCTTACCGTATGGAGCTTGGCCACCAGAGCGAATGTATCGGTATAGTCAACCCCATAAGTTTGGGTGAAGCCTCGGGCAACAAGCCTTTCTTTGAATCTCTCAATCGTGCCATCACTCTTGTATTTGATGGTGAACACCCATTTGGAGGTCACATCATTCTTTCCTGGAGGCAAATTCACCTCCTTCCAAGTGTGGTTTCTTTCCATCACTTGTATTCCATCATCAACTACAGCCACCCATTCCTTGATTTGTTTAGCCTCATTGTAGCTTTGAGGAATATGGTCTTTCTCAATCTTACTAAGAAAGGCTTGAAAATGGGAAGGTATGAGGTCAACCAAAAACCCCTTTGGAATAGGATGAGCCACAGCTTGATTATTGTAATAGACCCTCGTATTGCGAGTACATATACTTATCTGGAGTGGTTGGGCTTTTGGTTCCACTGTAGGAGCAGCCAATTCAGGCCCGAGAGGAAAATACTTCGGATCGGCCTCATTTGCTGGTCTTGGGGGAGAAAGGAGTACTCGGGACTTTTGGGAGCCGAGACGTTACACCCGAGAAATTTATATCCTGAGATATACTACTGTTCGTAGATGTGCTATGGGCGTGTGAAGATGGATCTGATACACCTAGACGATCAAGAAGAAATTTGAGGCTTGCAACCCAATCAATTGCTGGTTCGGATATATCTTGTAAGTCCTCCCAATTCCGTTTGTCATGGAATCCTCGATCCTCAATAAACTTCACATCCCGAGACACAAGAACCCTCCTATTGCGGATCATAACACTTATATCCTTTTTGGGTGGAGGAGTAGTCGAGGAACATACACTTCGTGCTTTTAGCTTCATGTTTGTTCTGAAGTTCTCCGAGCACTAAGACAAAACAAACACAAACAAACACCCGTAAGTGATACAAAGGAGATTTAGTTTTGTTTAGTACCTTATATGGAGATGCATCTTGAAGTATTTTTGTTGAAGTTCGATTGATGAGGTAGCAAGCCATCATGACAGCATCTCCCCAAATCTTCTTGGGACATTCATATGAAAATAATGGATCTTGTAACTTCCATTAGGTGTCGGTTTTTCCTTTCTGCAACCCCAATTTACTGCGGGTTATATGGACAACTTGTTTGATGTAGGATCCCCTGCTTGGTTAGATGCTCTTGGAATGAGTTACTCATGTATTATCCTCCATTATCTGTTCTTAGTACCTTCAATTTTGATTTGAAATGATTAGATATTTAATTCTCAAAAATTTTAAAGGCATCGAAGACTCTATTTTTTGATGGCACAAGGGTTATCCATGTATATTTTGACTTTTCATATATGAATGTAACAAAATATTTACGGTGATCTCTAGAGGAGCAAGGGGAAATCCAAACATCCGAATGCACAAGATCAAAACAATCTTCATAAATCGTAGATGATATTGGATAAACCGATTTGCAACGTTTTCCCAAAATGCAAGCTTCACAATCGATATTGTCAAACATAAAATTAGGTAACATAAGTTTCATAGCCCGAAAATGAGGATGTCCAACTCTAGCATGCCAAACAAGATTACTAAGGCTACCAACAACCGAATTAGAAACAGCCAAACTATTGCTACTAAACCGAGATAAAAACCTTAGGGTCTTCAAGGACATAAAGTCTGTTTTTTACTTTTCCTTGTCCAAGCAAGCTTCCGGGCTCAATATCCTAAAATTTCACACCATTAAGTCCAAATATAGCATAACAATTCAAGTCCATAACAACCCTTCTAACCGATAAGAAATTCGAAGTAAATTTCGATAAATATAAGGCTCTAGACTTTTTCTCGAACAAGTCTAAATTCCCTACTCCCCTAATTGATATCCTATTACCATTTGCTATTACAACACTCCCTACAGCTGGTTGTATATTTCAAACAAGATCCTTATCACTAATCATATGGTGAGATGATCCTGAGTCAATAACAAGCAGTTTAAATAAATTTTGAGTGTAAAAGCAAATACCGGAATCCCTTAAGGATTTGAGAGAGTTGATTAGAGCATCAAGGTCTGATTTCTTCATAGTGTCTCCACTAGATGAGGAAGAGGCTGCAGATGGACGTTCTTGTTCCTTGGAGGAGGATCCAAGCATCGATCAGGACATAGACCCATAGTCTTCCGAGACTCCATGAGACACATTAGCTTTGGAATCCTTGAATTTTGCGGGTTTGAGATGGGGATGGAGAAGCCAACACTTTTCCTTTGAATGGCATTTCTTTTTGCAATGATCACATACCATCTTATTCCTATCTTCAAATCTGCCTTGAGCCTTGTTTGCGGAAAGAAGACCCGAATCCCCTTTTCCTTCAAACAACTCAGCGGAACCTTGCTCTTTTTGGATTTGAGAGCTTACATCTTCAAGGCACGGGAGAGACCTCGAGCTAGCAGCTGACCTCAAGATATGCTTCACTAGATCCTTGTAGTTCGAGTTAAGGTTCATCAAGAGCCCAAAAATCTTATCTTCTTCGTTCCTTTCCTTGACAACTTTCGGTTCTATATACATTGGTCTTAGCATATCCAGTTCAGCCCACAAGGATCTAAACTTTCCAAAGTACTCTGTGAACTCCATTTCTTCTTGGAGAAGATTTGCAAGACCATTCTTCACCTCAAATACTCTTGTCAAGTTTCAGACATTTCCATATACCTTCTTCAAGAATTCCAATAGATCTCTAGCCGTTTTACAATATAAATAGGCTTCAAGGATTGAAGGATCTAAGGAGATTTGGATGATGGATTTGACCACTTGATCAGTTTAGAACCGTTCATCATCCTCCTCAAGATATTCTTCAGCTTCACCGTCACTTGAGAGAGAATCCCTTGGTGGTCTATCCTTCACGATATGACTCCAAAACCTCTTTTTGTTCAGATTGTTGTCTTCGAAGTTCTAGCCCAAAGAAGGTAGTTAACCCTTTTTAGAGTCACATAGACAATTGGTGATTTTCCATGGTTGAAATCCATAGCTCAAGAGAAAGAAATACAGATCTAGAAATATTCAGAAATTTGTTGAGAAAGAAGGAAACTTTGACTTGATTATACACCAAAGATTGAAGCTTTCAGTGTTTTTTAGGGTCAAAGACGGTTTTCTTCCTTCAGTTTTGAGCTTTTATCCGTACAACAATGGAGATTTGCACGATTAGCCGAGATATTACAAAGATTTGGTAGAAAAAACTGATTTTAAACTGAGTGAATTGCTTAAGAATACATGATGGCTCTGATACCATGTAAGAATTTGATTAAAGATAGAAACATACTTTTCTCATACTTTTCTCAATGGTTATCTTTGACTCATAAATGAACCTTTTCCTCGGTGCCCCTATTTTTTCCTCGGTGCCCCTTTGACCAGCAACAACACGTTTAGTCTTTCACTTAGCGGGAATCATGATTAGAACAAAGAAAATCTCAGTGAAAATGGCTGAAAGAGATGGTATGAAATCAGCGGAACAACTGAAGAATAAAATAATGAAGAAGAAGCTAAGATCAATACAGATCGTCGGAGAGAAAAATTTGATCAGAAAGCGGAAGAAAGAAAATGATCTTGATCGTTAAAATTGGCTTTAACGTCTCTGATACCATGTTAGAGAAGAAACGATTTCAAGAGTAGATTTCTCTTTTTGATTCTTAATCAAAAAGTTATGTCGTTACAAATATATCAAGAAGAAGAAGAAATTAGTAAAGTAAACCAGATAGATAACCGGAAAATGAAACACCCGGTTATCACCTAATTTAAATCAATCTTCTTAAGTTTAATACACATCCTTGGTAATGCCAGAAAAACATACAAAAAGAAATTGGAAAGTATCTTACTACAGATGAATGAAATAGTGAGGCATGGATACCAGTTTAAATCTCTACAACAAAGTGGCAACAACGACAGCTGATGCATGCTGAAGCAGAGGTTGATCGTTTGTTAATTGATTCTTTACAATCTCGAGCCAAGTACTTGAGTTCAAAGCCGCCTGAAGATAATTTGTTAGCCAGAAGAGACAACAACTCCTTTTCTATATATAAAATTCAATTTACTCAAATACCTTCTAATTGGTTGGATTGCCATTTTTTTTAAATCAAAATTGGGTTACAATTTGTATTACCCAAAAAAACTAAACTTAATTTTCTTATTATATATTTTTAGTTGTCACGCTTAAAAAAAAAAGGAACATCAACTCGTCAATCTCTCATTTATGGATGAACTTTCAATTTGTTGAAAGTTTATTAACCAAACGGCTCCAAGACCCCACATGACCCAAACACTTCACGTGGCCAATCTTTTCACATTTGGAGAGTGTTATTGATTTATATTTAGATACAGTTATAGTTATAAAGATTTAAAAGTTATTAAAATTTTAATATTTATTGAATAAAAAAAATACAAAATTCTACTACAGTTTAATGTTATTAATTTATATATTTGTAGAAAATTTTCTAAGATCTTTATAAGTATAGAGTATTAGATTCATAATTTTATAAAGTGTATAAAAATTTTGTGTTATTGGTTTGTTATGAAAGAGTTTTCTATAATCATTGAATTAAAATATTGTGTTATTGGTTTGTAGATTCTCTTCTTATTCCTTTACAAAATAAAATTTTCAAAAATATTATATCTTGATGAAAGATTTTTAAAGTCATTCACTACGACTAATATATATATATATATATATTATTTTTTAAAAAATAGAAAAATCAAGAACAATTAATCTGGAAAAATTAATAATGAGAATAAAATAATTAACAAAAATAAATAGTAATAGATTTTTTACATAGCTTCAAGTTTGAAAAAATATTGGTATAATTTATATTTTTATTAAATATAATTTATAAAATTTATATAAAACACACCAAAAAATATATTTAATATTTGAATATATTTTGTATATGAAAATTTGTGGATCTAAAAATTTATTAGAGTATTCAATACTCCGCCCAAAATTTTGAGAGTCTCAAGACAAAATTATTTAAAATTCATTAAATTTTTACTAAAATATAGATCTAATAACACCCCTAAAAAGTTAAAAGTCAGATCCTTCTACTTTTTTTCTTCTTCTTAGATATATTAACTTCTAAAAACCTCTTATATTGATAACACTTAAATTTCATAAACGCATTTACGAATATATGTGTGTAATGTAAGAGAAACGAGATCAAGTAGACGAGCTTGAACATTAACTACTGGATAAAGTGAACAAGAGGTGATTTGCATGTGATCCATCTAATGGATCATTTAACGCACCAAGATTTTTATCAATACATATTATCTCTTATACATACG
>JAKUCM010005833.1:0-26007 GCA_023374145.1 Lepidium sativum
AATACGTACCAATATCATTCTTAAAAAAAAAGAAATACCAATACTCATTGATATTTCATAATCGATATGGTTCTGTACCCTCAAAAGGTTACAAAGGATTTACTATTTTTTATAATTTGTACAAGAAAAAATTCTTGATCTCTAGAATCATAAATAATATGCAATATAATCTATAATCACCATTGTTTTTCAAATTATAATAAATAATGAATCAAATCAAAATTCTTGTGACAATAAATCTAAATTTTAAAATTTTTGTTTTTACAAATTTAACGTATGCGAACAGAAAAACATTTATAAATCAAGTGGTTAAGTTTATATTTGCTATTTTTCTTACAAGCATTTTATTTTAAAGTAGTCATATAGTTCTAATGTAATATTATTTGGAGTTTTTAAAGAAGATTGGTTGTTGACAGAAAAAATATTTGACAGAGAAAAACCATCAAAATACATAGAAAGATTATATTATATATACATGACTGTTTTTTTATTTATAAATATATCTTAAATTACGGGGAAGATATATAAGAAAAGACATAATGACCAAAAGGAAATAAAAACATAAAAAGAGAAAGGTCCGCCTCAAAAATGGGAACCCGAAGACCTTCACTATTGGGAGGATTTAGAAGATTTCTTAATTTTTTAGTATTTAAAAAATAAGAAGAGAGAGAGAAGATGAAGAGTTTTCGTATTTAAGAAACTATCCAAAAAAATTAAGAAACTCTTTTTCTATATGTCATTTTTAATTGGGTTTTATTGACTCTCTGATGACAGAAAGAGAAAAACGAGAAAAATATTATTTATCTTCAACAGAAAATATACAATACAGAGAGTATTCTATCTCATACAATTTCATTTCTATCAAAAGATAAATTGTTTATATTATTATATATATATATATATATATTCATGAGTTTACATGATTGACTTGTATTCTAGAAATGAAGTCTAAAAGTGCAAATTACAACAATTGCAAAGATTTGGTAATAACATATCTAATTTTTTTTTAATTATGAAAGTTTGGTTTGTGGAGAAAATAAATGTGGTCCAAATACACATAATCATGGGGATCCTGAATATCATATCTAAGTAATAAAAACCATAGAAGTACAGATTAGAGCTCCTAATTACACATATATCTTGATTCACACGACGACCACAAGATCTACTAAACTTGTGTTGAGAATGAATGATCAAATCGGAATAATATAAGTATTTGTACGGCTTTAATTAGTTAATTAACGAGACACAAAAAAAATGTCCATTGGAACTTGGAAGGAGACACAGAGAATATTAAACATTACGAGAAGAGGCAAATGCAATGTATCGGAAAACAAACAATGATTGTAGACAACATAATCAGATCAAAAGATACTCCCCCACGTTTGGCGTACATAACATGTGCATTTATTCAACTTTTTTGATCTTCTTCCATTTTTTGTTTTCCTTTTGTTCCATTACCCAATTATTCTTATACATTTTTTTTGTAATTTGTTTTCTGTTTTGCAGAAATTATTTGAAATTAGAGTGAATGACAATTTTAGTTATTGTAAATGTTCTTCATTTTTTTGCGTGGAAAATAATTGACCAAATGGTTAATATATACTATTATATTGTTTTCTGGACACCGATTACAGATAAATATATAATCGCATGTAATAAAAATAAAATAAATTGGGGTTAATGATTTATGAATCAGATTTATTGATCAAATCGTTGATAAAATTTCATTAATTTTTCGTGTTTTTTATTTTGATTGAAAAAAAAAGAATGTGGCAATTCACTTTTTCTTTGTTCAATGTGTGTTTTTAGAATATTTTGTTTTTTGTTTTTTTTCATAAAAGATTAAAAAGTAAGTTAAGCCATGTTCTATGTAGGGTATCACTTCTCATTTAATTTAAAATCTGAACATTTGGATATAAATATTCCATCGTTATTCATGACAATATAGATTTCTTAAAATCATGAATGTAAATTTATCACAATCTTCACCATGAAACAACCCTTGGATAACAATGGCGTGAGTTATTGTATTAGACACCTAATTCTCTCTGAGACATCTTGATGAAGAGTTTAGCTATTGATCCATTTACCTTCTTACACTTACAACTTCCAAGTCAGACTACAAGCAACTATATCTCTTTGATGCATCTCGCAGGGAATCTTCATTGCATCGTCTACGAGAGTATTTAAAGTGATTATGTTTGGATTAGGCCTGGGCATAATATCTGAAACCCGAACCCAAACTGAACCAATATCTATAAAATATGCGAAGGGGTTTTACATTATGAAAATACGGGTATCCAAACCCGAAACCCAAACGGTACCCGAAATATATAATATATTTACACAAATATTTATATGTGTACTTATAGTACACAAATATTTAAAATTATAATTACAAATCTAAAAAAATAATCAATTTATAATCAATATAATATTATAAAACTAAAATAAATAGTTTAATAAGTGTGATTTTTAAAACTGTTTTTCTGAAAATATTTTGATTAAAAAATTAGTTAAAAAATTCGGATAATCTGAACCCGACCCAAAATTTGATACCTGAACCCGAAATTTAATATCTGAATCCGACCCAGACCCGCAAAAATACCCGAAACCCGAAAAACCTAACCCAATCGGATCTGGGTACCTGAATGCCCAGACCTAGTTTGGACAACATTCTTTTGTTTCATTTTCAAACAAGTGAACAAGTGTTTAGTTTGGACAACATTCTTTTGTTTCATTTTCAAACAAGTGAACAAGTGTTAACCCTAGCAGATCACAAGACGCACAAAGCCGGTTCTATTGAAAGGATTCGATAACCGGTTCGAGTATAGAATCCGATAAACCACAACGATTGAGATTCGTCGGTTCACTTGGTTTGCTGAATACAATTACTTAATAGAGGTTACTCGGCCCATCACGATACAATAATTGTAAGGTCTCAAGCTTTGTGGGTCTATACCTACATTTACATCTGTTTCTGGTCCACTAATTTGCAACTTATCAAATACTATTTCTTATATTTAATTGATTGGTGGGTCTATATTGGTCAAATACTTATTCTTGTTAAAATTCTTTTTGGATTTTTCCCAATTCCTAGAGCTGTTATCTCCGAAAATATGTTAAATATTTTGTTTGGTTATATTCTTTTTGACTTTTTTTTTTTAATTTTAAGAAGTACACGCATTGGTGGAACTTTCCAAGATTTTTGCGCCAAGGTGGAACAGAATAAATTATCGCATTTCATCTGAATCTTAATTATAATGTTTTTGTTTTGTTAATTAGTCTACTAATTTTTAAATCATATTTCTATTATTCCATAAGGATCTGTAAAATGACTATACAATTAGATTATCCGTACTCGATATTTTAATTATAAGATTTAGTAAAGAAAAATTATAATATGGTTCAAAATATTTGTGGTTGAGTGGTTAAAAAGAGTTCTTAGTCCATCACCATGATCGCATATTCACTTTTTCCGTTGCGTGAATCTAATCATATTTTTCTAAACACTTTTTATACAAATATAGACAAATCAAACAATTCATTTAAATATCCGAAAATAAAATTTATTCCTAAATTGCATTATCTTCAAAAAAATAGTCCAAACTTCTTTTATTGTTTGAAAACCCTAAATCATCAAACAAAAACTAATATGATCTCATCTCAATCATATTTACAAGCTAATAATTTCTCTGTTGTGGTGTCGTCCACGTATTATCTCGTAGCCGAAATTCAATCTTATTTTCAATTGCCGAAATTCATAGCCAAAAAAAAGTAGCACTAGCAAATTATATACTTTAATGGACCTCTTACAAAATTTGTATATTTTCAATTATTAATCATGGAGAAACTAGAAGCTTGATGATGAAAGACCGCCCTTACTTGGTCGACTATTTTATTTTTCGCATTTTTACATAATTAAAGTGTCACTAAATCAGATAATAGACAACATATATGATATTATTTATAGTCAACCAAAATTAAATTAGAGTTATTTCATGAATGTTATAAACTTACATGTGTCCACTCTGCACACACATAGCAGCACTGACATTGATTTACACATGTTTAACTTTAGTAATTGATCCATCATTTTCTCTTGTTTAATTCCATCGTTTTCTTAACACGTGACCGTCTTAATCAACTTAGCTAATCACATACAGTACATGTAATTTTATTACTAATTAATATTCATGCAAAATCTAGTTATGTTTGACGTCATCCATTAAACTCAGTCTTGTCGATTCTAAAAGATCTTAGATAAAGTTTTGTCTTCATAGGCTTTTATAGAATTGGATGGGACCAAATGATTTATTCCTCAACCTCTCAACAGCTACTGCTTAAGCAATATCATCGATTCTTAAAGTCAAACATTCCAATTTACGTTTACACCTTAACATTGATTATATTGGGTTTCTTCTAGAACATCCACATTACCGAAACTTTAAAAAATAAAAATAAAATATATTACAAAATACGTAAGCCTGGTAAATTTCTTTTAATAAATTTGGAAATAAAGTCTAAGAAAGTTCTACAAGTTATAAATATACGAAAATGATTTGGTTGAAACATCTAAATACAAAACACAAAGACTTGCTACAATCCAGAAGAAGAGCGAAGTCTCCTAACAAAAACTATTTCTCATATTTTTAAAGAAAAAAATATCTGGTCAACAAATTATCATAGAAATAATTACTCAAAATACCCTTTTGATGTTTTTTATAATTATCAAAAATACCTAATTTTGTAACCTTACAGAAAATTCTCTTTTAATATGTTAAATTATCAAAACTGTCTCCTTTTTTAAATTGCAAATTATATATACGATAGACAACGGATGGTGCTAATAGAAATATTTATGTTACATTCAACTGTTCGTAAAAATAATTATGCACGAGAAATATTTTCAATATATATGTTTACCATAGACAATATGCGGGATATATATACGATATGTAGACTATGGAAAATCATTATTTATCGTGGACGCAATTTGCAAAATGTATTTAAAATGTATTTTGGCAAAATTTTGATAATTTAAAATATAAAAATGTATTTTGGCAAAATTTTTAATAATAGGCATTGTTGATAATTAAAGACATAAAAAGGCATAGAACAAGAATATTCCATTATCACAATGCAAAAAAGATATTACGGGCTTGTTGAAAAAGTAGTAGGTTTAAAAGAAGTATGAATATCACTTTGAACATAATTAAATTATTATATGATTTTGCATTCATATTCAGGTTAAAACGAAGAAATAGATACACAAAAGTCAACGAGTAGTCGATCAAAGAAGTCAAAACTATTACCAAAACTATATTTTCCTCATTTAACTGATAAAATAAAAGACAAATATAGAACAAAAATATATGAAATGATAGAAAAATTAAGTAAATTTGGAAACATAAGTTTATAAAATAAAGTAAATTTGGAAATAAAGTCTAAAGTTCCATAATGTATAAAAATACAAAAAAGTATATAAAATAATTTCTGATAATATCTTGATAGTTTAGAAGATGTTTTATGCCCTACACATTAATAAATTTATTTGTGGTAAATTTATGGTCGTTAATACTAATATAAGTAAAGCTTATGATATAATGGAATGATAATTATTGGAAAAAATTATGTTTCGTTTTGATTTTCTATAAATGTTGGGTTATTCAATTATTATAAATGGGCAACCACATAGGAAGATAAGCCCTCAAAGTGGTTTATGTCAAAGAGATCTTCTATCTCCTTACCATTTTATTCTTTGCACGGAAGTGTTGGTGTCAAAGTTTCGTTTGGCGGAAGATAAAAAAGAACTTCTAGGATTGTGATTGTCCGTCGGTGTCAATTGGTGTCTCACTTATTGTTTGTCGATGATAGTTTGTTCTTTTGTAAGGTTTCTTCAAAAGAATTATCAGTTATTTTGGAAATTTTGCAGGATTATTAGCGTCTTTTTGGTCAATAAATCAATTTTGATAAGTCTTCTATTCAATTTGGTCACTAGGTGGATGTGTTGACTAGCCAAGAAATCCAATGTATCTTAGGTATTCATAAAGTAGGGGAGGAATAGGTTCTTATTTAGGTCTTCCAGAAGGTTTAGAAGGTTCTAAGGCGAAGGTATTCGCTTTTGTGCGTGATAGGATTAAGGATTGAATTAACTCATGGCCGTAAAAAAAATTTCGAATGGTGGAGAAGAGGTTCTTATTAAGGCAATTTTGATAGGATTAAAGATCGGATTTCTAGGCATTCTCCCTCACTTTGACTCCAAGATTGTTGAATCATAAAATTGATTTCTTGGCCCAAAATGTTAGAGGGCATCACATGAAACAAACTTTGATTGATTGTGTTCTACAACATTGACTTGATTGTTTGACGTGATGAATGAATTAAGTTGGAAAATATTAGAATATAGATAAGTTTGTATTGGTGGTTTAGTTGGTTTAATTCAATTTTCTCTGTTTGGTTAAAGTCTAATCGGTTTTATAAAGGCATATGATGAATAGTGTAATTTATTAAGTCATGAATAACATTTTCTTCTTGTTTCTCTTTCGCTATTCTTCTCTCCCAAAGATCTTCTTCTTTGAATGTTCTTTTCTTCATCTTAAAATAGATTCATGACTCTGTTATGGTATCATAGTGTTGTAGACTACCTTCAACGATTTTGATTTTGTGGTCAATTTCTTTTTAAAATTTTTATTTTCTTTTTGTTTTCATCGGTACCATTTTTCTGGTGAACTCGTTTTCTCTTTCTCAGTTGTTTTGTCGGAGAATTCATCTTGTGTGATAAAGAATAGTGACTGTTCGCAAGAGCAAAATGTATTTTGCTCGACATGCGTCTTCAAAAAAAACGATGAAATCGACAAATTCGGCAAGGTCTGAAACTTCCGTTCTTATTCCGACGACAGTTGAAGACAATATAATTCAATCGATGAATCTCAACAGTAACCTTCAAGAATATTTCAAACTTGATAATATTCAAAATTTGCCTTTTTATCTCACGGGATCTGATAATCCAGGTAACTCTCTTACTTCAGAGGTGTAACATTGTTCCGGTTACAACACCTGGAGAATAGAGTCACAATTGCACTTGAAGCTTTTGATTTTGAAGCTGTTTTCTTCATCCAGTTACTCTGCCGGAGATTCTTTCAAAACTCTTGAAGATTCCATAAAGATGGTGGTTGTTTTAAAGTCCAAGCGATTAGCTCGAGGTTCTTCTTCTTCAAGGAACACAACTCAGTCGGCTATAACTGTTAATTCAAAACCAAATCTACTTTTGAATCAAATCACTCTGGTATTTTCTGCATCTTTGTTTGGTGTAATTGATAATGAACTCCTCCTTATTCCTTGATTATTGATAACAAGATTTTTACTCTATCGTCAAATCCTATTATACTGAGGTGTCGATGTAGTATAATAGGTGTCAATCCAATTGAGAATGTAATTATCAATCATGATGCAGTCAACTGTTCTAATCCAAACCAATCGGGGTGAATACGTTGTTTACAATATAATCTAGTTAAACACAAGTTTAATCGAGCAATAAAATAAACGGATTAAACTACACTAATAAAATCAAGTCGAAAAAATTCAATAAGAAATTAAGCAGTAGATAGAATAAATGTAATGTAGTGAGAAGACAGGTCCTGAGGAGCGGGTATCACGGATCAGCGTATAGCTTAAATCAACTGGGGGCCCGACAACACTAAACAGAGCGGATCTTTAGGAAGCAAGACACATGCATTGAATCCACTATCGTGGCAAAAAAACTCGACTAAGTTATCAACCGACCCTATAGCAATAGGCGTTTGACAAATTAAACGACATAAAGCTACAACTCGCTTAGCGCCGACTCACACCGTAGACATTCGATCTCTCAATCTAAGAGTGTGAATCTCTGAGGTTGGTTCAGTCAGACGTTTTATCAAACACCTATCGGGTGCTAAAACGTCTCAAAACGAGCTTTAATTGATCATAATGAAACAAGTAATGAAAGCACCTAATCAGATGAGATCTAATATTTCTAACCCTCAGGAAACCCAGAAGACTTAAGATCCACGCCAACCTAACCCGTCTTCAAGAACCCTAGGTAAACTACTCAGATGTCATGGCATAAACATTCATAGTGAAAATCACAGTAGATGGCATTACTAACAAACTTAAAGTAATATGATGAACAAGATAAAAGGGAAACAAAGATTGCACTCAAAACAAAAATCAAAAGCTTAAAGTTGCTTGCGTCTAGCGATTACAAAGTAAAATGGCTACTACCAAAAAGTCGTAAGAAAAACCTAGATCGATTCATTCTTGCATCCTCTAAAAATATAAACTAATTCTGGTGAAATCTTGGGCTCACTCGGCCCATTAAAAGGATCCCAACCCGTAGTGGGTTTCAGCGTCAGTGTGGCCCAATTATCTGAAATGCCGGAGTGGGATCAGACTCGAGCGGCGCCTAAAGTGGGATCAGAATCGAGCTGCGCCTAGAATGGGATCAGACTCGAGCAACGCTTATAGTGGGATCAGATTGAGTAGCGCCTGTAGTGGGATCAGACTTGAGCTGTGCCTGGAGTGGGATCAGACTCGAGCAGCGCCTGGTGTGGGATCAGACTCGAGCTGCGCCTGGCGTGGGATCAGACTCGAGCAACGCCTAGAGTGGGATTAGACTCGAGCTGCGCCTGGAGTGGGATTAGACTCGAGCAACTCCTGACATCCTTCAGCATGTGCTTGTCCCTAATGCTCCAAACTGTGCTCCAAAAGTACCTAGTATCACTCTTTATGCATATGTGTGCTATGCAAGACACAAAATGTGTATTATGAACCTATTGGACTCTAAAGTGATGATAATGGTGTGAATGTAATGCATATCGAGCTAAATAATGCGTGTAACATATACTAAAATGCAGACCTATCAGTTATTCCGCCAATATGGACTCTTGAGGATTGTAAAGCTTCATAAGACTGTAAGAAAACTAGCTAGTGGATCTTTTTAGCTAAGAAGACAACTTGGTTAGTCAGGTCTGAGACATCAAAGCCTATTCCGATAACAAATCCAATTAAATGTGCGACTATAAAATTGTTATTTGTTGTTCTGGGAACTAAAAAAATCTTACATACTGATCAAACAGATGATATAGAAGTGCAATTTGTTCACATGTCAACAGTAGAAGGAGATAATTGTTACTCTAAATCGCCATGGAAAATCCATTCAAACTCTATAAAGGAGGAGAAATGTGCAACCTTTAAAGCCAACAAAAGAGATGGACACATATCGAGAGTTTACAAAGTTCATCAACCAAACCAGAATCTACTGAGCCTAATCAACTCAAGTTACTATAGTTGAGAATGAAGCTACTTCATCTTATTTTCAAAGTATATTGTACAAGATGACATTTCTTCATATATGTGTCATGTTGAGAAGGGCTATTGGAATATAGATTAGTTTGTATTGGTGGTTTAATTCAATTTCTTCCGCTTAGTTAATGTCTAACCGATTCTATAAAGGCAAATGATTACGATTGTAATTTATTAAGTCATGAATAACATTTTCTTCTCCTTTCTCTTTTGCTCTCTTTCTTTTCCGAAAAATTTCTTCTTCGAATTTTTTTCTCTTTATCTTAAAATAGATTCATGACTCTATTAAAAAAAATTCATGACTCTGTTAAAAAAAAATACACATTTAAATATAAAACGAATTGCTACAAACCAAGACTATTTACACATCTCAATTTTTCCTCCTAAGCACAAAATATTATAATAATAAGAAAAGATCACGGGTTTATTAAAAATTAAATTAGTAATTATAAAGATGTACGAATATAATTACTTTAACATAATATATTTCCTAATTTTTGTATTCACATTGATATTCAGGTTAAAGCGAAGAAAAAGAGACACAAAGTCAACGCGTAGTAGATCAAAGAAGTCAAAATTTAAGACAACTTCCATTCCAAATTTCGGACATTAACCACTTAAACTCAAAGACCTGGTCAATGCGGATATCAAAATGACAAAAAAGCCCTTGACTGACACGTGTTACTGACAAGTAAAATGAAGGTTAGTTTCGTCCACGCAGCCATGCTTTCGACATTTGACCTCATCTCATGTAAAGAAGCCTAATTTTTTCTTTTTGATTTCTCAAAAAATAAATATAAAAAACATTAATGTGTTAAATCATTAATGGTGGTCATGTTCATCAAAATCATTCCCAACACATTTCTGCTTTTCTTCCTTTTTCTTCGTTGTCAAATCAAAGCAGAAAGCTGCTGATTTTCTTTGCTTAGCCGCGTGAATCTTATCTTCGTTAACACCGAGAAATATTTCCGGTGAAACAACCACCGTGATGTCTTTCCTTTTCCGTAAGAATGGAAGTAGTTCACGGAGGCGTATAAAGGAGAAACTTCGAGGTCGGATTTCAGATCGGGGAAAAAGAGAAGAAGAAGTCCGATACGACGGTGGTTCCGGCTCCGATTCGTTACCTCCACCACCGTCTCCTTGGGGTTTTCTATTTCCAGATGATTTTGTACGAATCGATGGAAATTTAAAAGCTGTTATTGTAGATGAAGAAGGTTTAGATGTGATTTACTGGAAACAGCTTATTGAGCTTGATAATAGCGGGAAAATTAGAAAAAAGCCTAAACCTAGAAGAAGAGGAGATAAATCGGATGCTGGGTTTAGAAGAACTGGAGCAGATCAAGACGACGATGATGATGAAGTAGAAGGAGACGAATCGATTGAAGAGGTGTTTTCGTTTCATGTGAAAAAATCTCAAAGTCCTTTGTCTTCTTCGGGTGGTGAAATTCGAGATCAGAGTAATGGTAATGGAGAAGGAGCGAGATACTATACTTCTTCTTCTTCTACTTCTACATCTGCTGCTTCGCCGTCGCGAACTTCTTATTCTACAGGTGGAACTAGTGATTACGGTGCCGGTGGAAAACAATCTCAATCCAAGTTTCAAGCTCCGGGCGGTTCATTTCCCACTTCTCCGCCGCAATTCCAAAGCGGTGGCGGTGGCCCTTCGCCGCCACTTCCGCTTCCGCCGGGTCAATTGACGGCGACGACAGGGTCATTTACAGCGCCTGGGACAGGCAACCAAATGTTACCACAGTCACAGCTTGTTCCTCTTCCTCCGGGACAATTTCCGGCGGCAACTGGGTCATTTCCACCGCCTATGATAGTCAACCAAACAGTACCACAGTCATCGCTTGTTCCACTTCCTCCGGGTCAATTTACGGCGGCAACAGGGCCATTTACACAGGTTGTGACAGGCAATCAAACGGTACCACAGCCACCGCTTGTTCCACTTGCTCCGGGTCAATACGTAACGGCAAATGCTCCACCACCATCACCACCACCGCCGCCTCCTGCGCCATCTGCTGTGGCTCCACCACCACCTCCACCGCCTAAGAAAGCACCAGCACCGCCACCACCTCCTCCTCCAGGTAAGAAGGGACCTGGGCCTCCGCCACCGCCACCATTGTCGAAGACTGGGCCACCTAAACCGCCGGGGAAAAAGGGACCTGAGACTTCTTCAGCCATAGGTAAAGCTGAGGATCCAACTAAGCCAAAGCTCAAGCCTTTACATTGGGATAAGATGAATCCTGATGCTAGCCATTCAATGGTGTGGCATCGAATTGATGGTGGCTCCTTCAAGTAAGTATATAATCTAGAATGTGTTATTTTAGGGAAAGATGGAGTTTGAGTTCTTATGCGTTTTTTATTTGTTTCTTGGTGTAGCTTTGATGGTGATCTTATGGAGGCTTTGTTTGGATACGTTGGCGCTCGAAAACCAAGTGGAGCAAGCACTGTACCGCAGAATCCGACTGTCTCAACTCCGTAAAAAAAAAAAAAAAAAAAAAAAAAAAAAAAAAAAAAAAAAAAAAAAAAAAAAAAAAAAAAAAAAAAAAAAAAAAAAAAAAAAAAGAGAGAGACAGAAGGCCATGATGCTGAGCCTGATACCCTTGAGAAGCTTGCAGGAATAGCTCCAACACCAGAAGAACAGTCAGAGATCTTAGAGTTCGATGGAGACCCTGCTAAATTGGCTGATGCAGAATCTTTATTGTTTCACATCTTAAAAGCAGTTCCTTCTGCATTTAACCGGTTCAACGTCATGCTCTTCAAGATTAACTATGGCTCTGAGGTTGCTCAACAAAAGGGATCTTTACTAACACTTGAATCTGCATGCAATGAGCTCCGCGCTCGTGGGCTGTTCATGAAGCTGCTAGAAGCTATCTTAAAAGCAGGAAACAGAATGAACGCTGGAACAGCTCGAGGAAATGCTCAGGCTTTCAACCTGACAGCTCTAAGAAAATTGTCTGATGTGAAGAGTGTTGATGGGAAAACTACTTTGCTTCACTTTGTTGTTGAAGAAGTTGTAAGGTCTGAGGGAAAGCGAGCTGCCATGAGTAAGAGCATGATCTCAAATAATAATGCCAGTGGCGAGAATGCAGATATATCTAGAGAACAACAAGAGATTGAATTTATAAAGCTGGGCTTACCCATTATAGGTGGACTAAGTTCAGAATTCACCAGTGTGAAGAAAGCTGCAGGAATCGACTATGACTCATTTGTAGCCACGACATTGGCTTTAGGCACCCGAGTCAAAGAAACAAAACGCCTGTTAGATCAGAGCAAAGGAAAGGAAGATGGGTGTTTGACAAAGCTGAGATCTTTCTTCGAATCTGCAGAGGAAGAACTGAGAGTTATTACAGAGGAACAAGCAAGGATAATGGAGTTAGTGAAGAGAACAACAAATTATTACCAAGCTGGAGCATTGAAAGAGAGGAACCTATTTCAGCTGTTTGTTATAATCCGTGATTTCTTAGGGATGGTCGATAATGCCTGTAGTGAGATTGCAAGGAATCAACGGAAACAACGACCCGTAACAACAGTAGTAGCAGCAGGAGCATCAACTTCAACAGAAGCAACTCCAAGTACTGCTGCTGTACCGCAAAGGAATGCAGTAAGATTTCCAATTCTGCCTCCAAATTTCATGTCAGAGAGTTCAAGGTACAGTTCAAGTGACTCGGACTCAGATTCTTGATAACCACAAAAAAAAGATTAATCACTTTCGTTGTATGTATATAGATGGTAGGGGAGCTTTTATTGGTAAAAATATTCTTTAGGTTCTTTGAATATTGTTCTTTTGATTTCATCTGTTTGTTGAATTTGTTTCTTTTTTTGGGTCTATTCTTTTTTGGAAGACGAAGAAATACAAACGGAAGAAACTGTTACTACTGGTCTTTGTTTGTTTGTTTTTCATTTTGTTTTACTTGTTCATAATAAACATTTCAACGCTAGTGTTCGAATATGGAACCTCTGAAAGAAACACGAGACTTCCATTAAAGTGGTATTTTAAAACCAATCATGAAGAAATTGTAGGTACAACGAAAAAAGCTTCACATGAATTACATGATTTTCCTAAAAAAATATAGAGATTATAACTCAAATAGATTAAACTAAAGAGAGAGAGATAGTGAGTATACAATCAAAAGCCTCTTTATTCATAGCTTAGTATCATCCAACCACATTATAACACTTGGTGGTTTAATGGAGAAGAGCTTCATGGAAGCGTAGCTTTGACTTCTTTTCTGTCAGGTCCAAATGACTGCCAACAGAAAAAGTAAAAGAGGTCAACAAAAACGACCAAACTTTAGTTTAAGGGATGGAGAAGAAGGAAAATGGCAGAATATGTAATTAGTAAATATACCTCGGTGCCAAATCCCTTCACATACACATTGGTAAAAAGCTCAGAAGGCTCTGGCATTGGGCAATCCTGAAATCAACATAGATTTGTGTTTAAGTTTCTGCGTTGTTTAGGTTTTGACAATCGAAACTCCGAGAGAAAGGGAGATACAATGAGAC
Organism: Lepidium sativum; assembly: GCA_023374145.1. Taxonomy (NCBI): domain Eukaryota; kingdom Viridiplantae; phylum Streptophyta; class Magnoliopsida; order Brassicales; family Brassicaceae; genus Lepidium; species Lepidium sativum. Next base: position 13,858 of record JAKUCM010005833.1, read on the forward strand.
TTTACCTTAGCTTTGGCAATGGCATCATCTACTTCTTTTCTAATTTCTTTCTCCATATCCTTAAGCTCTTTCTCGGTTGCTAAGTCATGAGATAGTACCAGCTTCTTAATTCTCTCAATTGGATCCCGTTCCTGAGTCACCCAAAAGTGTATTGAGATTTTCTATAAATGAGTGCTTGACTAAGAAACTGTTTGTGCGGGGAAAGAGACTAACGAACCTGCCTCACACCTGATATCTCATCTCGTGTACGGTATGTGCTACCAGGGTCAGACATGGAGTGGCCGTGGTACCTGTATGTGTCCATCTCAAGAATCTGTATACATGAAATGATGAATTAATTCTTATGATATGTGAAAAGGAAATTCCATAGCTATATGAACAATTGTTATATCAAAAACAACACACGTTCTTTGATGTACACTGATACAGCGCAGTTTCTATCATCATAGATAAAAGAGTTTAAAAGTGTAGAAAAAACGAAAATCTCAGAACTAGCCAGTTCCACCAATATTCAGCTATTGGTACTCAGTTGCAAGCCACAAAGAGGAACTAAAGGTAAGTGAAAGTTAACTAGATAATGCAAAAAGAAAGAAAAACACATCATCCTATGATGTAAATTAAAGACAATTCATAAAATATGCCATATGGAAAAGGCGGATAAACAGAACATATGAGAATCCTGAAATACAGACAAACTTACTATCGGTCCCTTCTCCAAGGCATGTTCCTTAGCAAATTTGCACGCCTGTTTGACAGCAAATGCATCCATACCATCTACCTGTTTATCGAAAAGATTCCATGTAAACCAGCGAATAGTCAAACTCAAAATTGCTCAATTTATCCTTGAGAGATTTTCAATTCATTCCTAAAACGGAAGGATTATGAATGAAAACTGAATAGTGGCAAGTTGTTTACTTGCATCAGCCTGTTTTCTATATGGAAGCTAAGAAATTCATGTGATTTAGGACTAACATCAATACTATCTTCTATCAGACAGAAAGGAAAGCAAAACTTATCCCTAATTCAAAAGAAAATTCCAATAAGATTCATAGTTCTTCTTAATTGAACAACCCTCAAATCATCTATGCAACAAATAAGATTGAAAGCTGACCTTGAGTCCAGGAACATAATCACCACGCTTGTAGTATGATGGACTTTTAGCAGCTCTCCATTCAGCCGTTCCCATTCCATCTGCAACAATTCATATCAAATCCAGTCCATTCGGACATCTACACCATAAAAAACCTATAAAGAAAGAAGAAGAAGCAAAAATGCATTACAGTGATTGTTTTCGCAGACCAAAATTGCTGGCAAATCCCAAAGAGCAGATATATTCAGAGCTTCAAACAACTGCCCCTGATTCGCAGCACCGTCACCGTACATAGCAAACGTCACAGCCTCTTCCTTAGAATACTTCTGCGCAAAAGCAACACCACAACCTAAAGGAACCTGAGCACCGACAATTCCATGACCACCATAGAACGAAGAATCCTTCTTATAAAAATGCATCGATCCACCTTTCCCTTTAGAACAACCAGCTTGTCTTCCCATAAGCTCTGAGAAAACCTCATGAAGCGAACCACCACGACCTAAGAAAATACAGTGATCGCGATACGCAGTGATAATTGCATCTTTCTTTGTAATCGCAGCTTCCATACCAATAGCCACAGCTTCTTGGCCGTCGTAGAGATGGCAAAACCCTCGGATTAGCTTCGCTTTGTAAAGCGAATCAGCTGCGATTTCCATTCGTCGCATCAAAGCCATAGTTCGAAAGAAAGAGAGAAGCTCTTGACTCGATGATTCGACGGATCGAGACGGAGGATCACATAAGTGAGCTGTGAAAGGAAGCGAAGTCTCGATCGTAATCGGAGTTGACTCCGTTGAAATTAGACGGCTGAAGGCGGCGGAAAAGAGTGGACGAGAGATGCCATTGGATCGTGACGATAGGCGTGATAAAGCCATCTCCACCGTTGATAGACTTTAGAGGTTTTCCGGCGAAACAGTTGACAAAACTTAGCGTAGGAACTGACAGACAATTCCAGTGAAGAAGATAAAGGTATCTGAATTGAAAACGAAAACAAACAGATCAGCTACCAAACGAAAAGACTCTGACAGGACAAGAAGGTTCTTAAACTCTGATTATTAGTGCTTAATTCAGATTTTGGTTAAGTTCGGTTAATTAATTTAACTGTGGCTGGTCCTATAAACTATTCCAAATACAGTAAAACATTTTATATTAATATTCGATTCTTTAATACTTCTATAAATTCAGTTTTTGGTTTAAGATTAATAAATAATTACTATTTATTAATTAATTTATAGAGATCAAGGACAATACTAGATGATGAAGAAAAGGAGAACTTTGATTGAAATTGAAACATAACACATTAGAAGGAATGTCCAATATGAGGTGAATGAATGAATTAAAAACATAATAAGACTTAAACATCTGTTCTTAGGTATATATTCTAACACTATACACCAAAACTGGCAGCTCCAGATGCAATTAATAAACGACGGAACTCTGGTTGTTGCCATGTGAATCTCTTTGAGCCAAAATGGAAGCAAGAACCATGTCAAACACAGTTTCAGTCTCTACTCTCTCTACCACTATTGATGCTTTCATATCTCAGCAAAAAGAACTTCACACCTGCACAAAATACTAGCAACATTGGTCACCAGGTTGATGCAGGCTAATTTGCAATGATTAAGCAGTGGTTGCTTACGTGCTTGAAGCTATGGTTAAGGCAAGGCAGCAAGTCTACGGTTAAGAATCATGTCAAAGTGCAATAGTTTTTTGTTTCTCGAGACTCCGCTGCTATCAGAATTGTTAGCATTGTCAAGCCCATTTGGATTCAGTTTTGGTTTCTTCAGCTTTCTTCTATACAAAAGATCTGCTGTATTTGGTTCATACTTGACCTATGACAATTGTAAACTCTCATCAACTATATATACAATATAAACAGAAAAGGTTATTACTTCGAGGTAGATTCACAAAAGAGTAATTTACCTTGGAGGAACTGCAAGCCATCTTACATTCGATTTCGTTGATTACTTTTAGTCCTTCCGTTGCACGCGACAGCCCTAAAGATTCATCCGCACCGCTTAATTTCTTCTTGTTCCTGTTGAGAGTATGCAAAGATAATTACTAACTGCACTTGAACAATTGATGGCAGATAAAAGTTATGCTCTTATCATTGCTTTATTCACCTCTTCAGAAAGAGTCCAGATTTTTCTTCATCACGGACAAATGAAAGAAAGTCATTTTGCAGATAATTCGCAAAACCTGGCTCCACTGTTACAGCTGTAACTTCAGGATGATCGTTCCCGCTGTTCATTAGTTGAATCGTGAGACGGGATTGTGCAGATGACTGCACACAAATTAGCAAGGGAAGATTAGTATCCAAGAATATAGAATCTATACACAGGTGTTAACTCATTTCAAGAAGCATACATATTCAATCCGGTATATGTTTTGATCATGGAGAAGGGCTCGAGCATTCTCATGGTATACTAAATTGAAGAATCTTCCAGGTTTTCTGTAGTTCTCATAAGCATATAGTTGCAGAAGTTTGGTGTCTGTCTCATCAGCTGCAACCGCATGAAGCTGACGCATGTCCAAACCACTTCAGTAATCAGTGCAGAAAAAAACAAAGGAGAGAGAACAGAAGCAGAGTTGAGACAATAACGAGTGGAAGGTAAAATGAAAGCTTACATGCTTAACAAACTTCTGAACTAGCTTGTCCAATGTGAAGAGAACATATGATTGTGCCCCAATAATAGCTCGGCATTCATCTTCAAACTTTGTATTATCGCTTGAGCCGTCCAGTAGATTATAGAGGGCGTCCATGAACCTATGCTTCCACATATAAGTTAGGAAGAAACCTTTTTTTATATATTTATAAGCACCAATGCTACTTAGAGAATTAACCACCTGGCATAAGAATCAGGCTCTACGCTATCTGGATCTGGAGCTTTCCATTTCCTCTCTGAATGTATCTTTGCTGATTGTATTCTCTCATACAACATCTGGAAAATCAGCAGAATCAGCATTTTAAATTGAAGACAAATAAAATATGAACTCGAGAAGGTTGGTTAGTAGCCCTTACTTGATGAAGTCTAAAAAGCACATAAAATGAATCATTCCCGTAGAAAACTGTGGAATCATTCCGGAGGTCACTCTCACTGACTTGAAGTGTCCTGGGCACATGCTTTGCAAGGGGCTTTACAGGTTGCAGATACCGTTCTGAAAATGTGAAACAAGATCCATCTTCACCCTCGTTGGAATTGACCATTCCTACAGCCTCGTTTTCACTCTCAGCCACACTAAAACGCGGGTCACAGTTCATAGCTCCTTTATGCTCTTCATCGGAAGAAACCAGGCCACCAAACTTGCTTCCTGAGGCAATAAGTTTAGAAGCATTTTCATCCCCTTCAGATGACTTTTGAGTAATTTTATCTCCATCATTTTCAGGGAGCGCATTGCTCTTTGCTCCAGCTTTGCTACCACAGGCTCCCTCTTTGTGTTCTTGGTCTTCGTTATATCTTACATTGTCTGGCAGTTTCAACACAGGCTCAGGGTCATTCGCTTTATAAACTTCAAAATTGTCTTGCTCAAAGCTTTCGGTGGGAGATAACTCCCCCTCTTCTCGTTCAACCTTATGCTCTCCATTGCTACATCCCCAACCTTTTTAAGATTCTCAACACACTCCATTATCAAATCATTTCTGGGTAACACCAGTTTGGACGGGTGGCTACCCTGTAGAACCACAAACATATGTTAGGGGAAAAGGTTTTTATTTCACAGAGGAGTAATATTCTCAAATCTCCTAATAAAATACATATCGAGTTGATTGCCTTATTAAGGCATCTTATTGGTACTTTAGGAAAGCAGCCTTCGTTTATTTTCCAATATTGAATACCCTACCACAGTTTCATGAGAATTATTTACTATATTTCAGGTATAAGACGGGAGATACATCTCAGTTACCTCATTAGTCATAGCCGCGCCATCTTGTAGTTTATCTTGCTGAACGGTTGCCCGTGTATTGACCAAGATATCTTGCGCAAAAGAGCTTCCTTGTACTGTTGGGTTTTCTTTATTTGGTGATTTTGGAGGTCCAAGAGGTATAAGATTTGAGGCCAGAGAACCGTCACAAGTGTTGCCCTTCACTGCCTCACATGCATCATGATTCTCTTCATTGTCTTTGAGCTTTGCGACATCTAGCGTTGTCTCATCAGTTTGAGACCTAGAAGGAATGCCAAAAATGGGCTCCAAAAACGAAACCCACAGCTTCATTACTTTATCCGACTGTTCAGTAGCACATATTTCTTCACAGTAATACTTGATAAGTTGATACAGGTCAGCATGAACTTGAGTATCAGAGTAACTAAATTCCACATCTGGGGTGAAAGAGAGCTTATTTCCAACAGCAATGGCATGAAGTGGGTCTTCTTTATGCTTTCTCTCACTGATATCTTTAATTTCTGCCACTAAACCTGTATATGGGACATAACACCATACTTTTCTTATGCAAATTTGCATTTAAAAGATACAAGACATTCTCTTCGTTCATCATGACTTCTTCATAAAATCAAGATACCATTATGGAGAAATAAATTCCTATTATATAATATCCTAAAATCTTCTATGTAGCTTTGGGTGCCGCCAAACGAAATCAAATTCACAAACCTAATTTAGGTTGGAATTTATAAACAGGAATTTATTTCCCTGCAAGAAAACATACCTTTGGTGCTCAAATTCTTAGAGTCCTGCTGCTTGAAATAAAAACTACGATGATCTAGTGATTTGTGATGATTTTTGGCATATACATCAGCCCATACTTTCCTGAAATCAGAGCGACACCTAGCCCATTCTTCTTGTTTCTGCTTCAAGCGTGTCAGTAGCACCGGTAGAGCGGCATGAGCATTCCTCTTCATGAGATCCATGACATCAAGTCCATAATCCCCATACAACCGCTCAATACACCTTAGGTGCAGCTCTATTAAATAGTTACATACAAGGTCATAAGCCCAAGTAAGAGAAAATTATGTATATATATATATGCAGCACCACCAGATTTGATCAGATAGCTACTTACCTGATAAATGTTCTTTGATACAAATCGGTGTCTCTATAGAGATTGTGTTGTTGTTGATCTTTTCCATAAGAGTTTCCACACGCTTAATGGTTGCACTTACAGTCTCTAGTAACATGTCCAACTCAAACCTGAAACCATACGAATTATTTGATAGATCAGATGTTAGTATAATTTTTCGGGGAATCAGCTTTCCGCAAAAAAAACCCCATCATATTATACACCCAGTTTAAGAATTACTATTGAAATAGAAGGATCAACTAAACAGCAGAGAAAACAATCATGAACTCACAAATGTTATCAAAAGACTCTAATTGAGATATAGAAAAAACCACATGAACCTAATATACCAGATATAGAAAGAGATGCAAGAACCAAATATACTATATACGTCTTACCTATCGTCCTCACATCGAAACAAGCTTTCTTCATACTGGTTTTTGCGCATGTGTTTGAATGAGTAATCCTCACTCCCAGATGTGACAGATACCCAATGATCATTAAGTACCTTTTCACCTAGTGAATTTCTGTAGCTCGGAATCTGAATGGGATACTACACAGGAAAAAGTTAACCAAAAGATCATTAAGCACAAAACATGTGACACTATATTGAAGTATGGTAGATAAAATCATTAAGGTATAAGAGGTGATCACATCATCTGGCAGGCGACGATAACTTGGTGTACATTGTGCGCAGTTAGAAAGATCCAGTTCATTTATAGCCTTGGCCATATAGTTAGCGTTATACAGTAGACTTTTTTGACTTTTATCATTTTCTGGATCTCTTTCATGGACCCCGTTATTTTCATAATCGTGTATCCCCTCAGTGTCCTCTACCTTCAGATATCCTGTTGATTGACCATGATTAGCAAGGGATTCTTCAAATAACTAGTGACAAGTCCACAGACAGAGAAAAGATTGACCATAACCACAATATAGGAGATGACGATATATTGCATAGATACAAACTAATTTCCCTTTGATATCAAAATCACTAAAAAATGGAAGACATATATTTGTAATTATTATACTTTAAGCAGCCATAATAAATAAAAACGTTTAACAAATACACATATCATCAAGATTAAAGCAAAAATGATAATGTTGCGACCTACGACACCACTCTAAGTCTCCTTAGTCCACTTTCTCATGTTAAAAGGACATTTCGTTGCCTAGAACTTAGCTAAAAAAGAGATCGCATGTTTACAAGGGTCATATGAGCATGGCTAACTCTAAGGATCAAGCTCTACTTCATAACTCAAGCGAAATAGTTCAAGACGGGTTTACTAATAGAAATAGCTTCTAGAGTAAAGCAAAATGATAATGTTGCGATCTATGACACCACTCTAAGTTTCTTAACTACACTTTTGCTTATCAAAATGACATTTCGTTTCCTTGATCCTAGCGAAAAGAGATCACATGTGTATAAGAAACATATGGACATTGCTAGATATAAGTATCGAGCTCTATATCTTTATTCAACCAAAGTACTTCATGGCGGGTTAACAAATACACATATCATCAAGATTAAAGCAAAAATGATAATGTTGCGACCTACGACACCACTCTAAGTCTCCTAAGTCCATTTTCTCATGTTAAAAGGACATTTCGTTGCCTAGAACTTAGCTAAAAGAGATCGCATGTTTACAAGGGTCATATGAGCATGGCTAACTCTAAGGATAAAGCTCTACTTCATAACTCAAGCGAAATAGTTCAAGACGGGTTTACTAATAGAAATAGCTTCTAGATTAAAGCAAAATGATAAATTTGCGATCTATGACACCACTCTAAATTTCTTAACTACACTTTCTCTTATCAAAATGACATTTCGTTTCCTTGATCCTAGCGAAAAAATATCACATTTGTATAAGGAAAATATGAACATTGCTAGATATAAGTATCGAGCTCTATATCTTTATTCAACCAATGTACTTCATGACGGGTTAACAAATACACATATCATCAAGATTAAAGCAAAAATGATAATGTTGCGACCTACAACACCACTCTAAGTATCCTTAGTCCTTTTTCTCATGTTAAAAGGACATTTCGTTGCCTAGAACTTAGCTAAAAGAGATCGCATGTTTACAAGGGTCATATGAGCATGGCTAACTCTAAGGATCAAGCTCTACTTCATAACTCAAGCGAATTAGTTCAAGACGGGTTTACTAATACAAATAGTTTCTAGAGTAAAGCAAAATGATAATGTTGCGATCTATGACACCACTCTAAGTTTCTTAACTACACTTTCGCTTATCAAAATGACATTTCGTTTCCTTGATCCTAGCGAAAAGAGATCACATGTGTATAAGAAACATATGAACATTGCTAGATATAAGTATCGAGCTCTATATCTTTATTCAACCAAAGTACTTTATGATGGGTTAAATACACATATCATCAAGATTAAAGCAAAAATGATAATGTTGCGACCTACGACACCACTCTAAGTCTCCTTAGTCCTTTTTCTCATGTTAAAAGGACATTTCGTTGCCTAGAACTTAGCTAAAAGAGATCGCATGTTTACAAGGGTCATATGAGCATGGCTAACTCTAAGGATCAAGCTCTACTTCATAACTCAAGCGAAATAGTTCAAGACGGTTTTACTAATACAAATAGTTTCTAGAGTAAAGCAAAATGATAATGTTGCGATCTATGACACCACTCTAAGTTTCTTAACTACACTTTCGCTTATCAAAATGACATTTCGTTTCCTTGATCCTAGCGAAAAGAGATCACATGTGTATAAGGAATATATGAACATTGCTAGATATAAGTATCGAGCTCTATATCTTTAGTCAACCAAAGTAATTCATGACGGGTTAACAAATACACATATCATCAAGATTAAAGCAAAAATGATAATGTTGCGACCTACGACACCACTATAAGTCTCCTTAGTCCACTTTCTCATGTTAAAAGGACATTTCGTTGCCTAGAACTTAGCTAAAAGAGATCGCATGTTTACAAGGGTCATATGAGCATGGATAACTCTAAGAATCAAGCTCTACTTCATAACTCAAGCGAACTAGTTCAAGACGGTTTTACTAATACAAATAGTTTCTAGAGTAAAGCAAAATGATAATGTTGCGATCTATGACACCACTCTAAGTTTCTTAACTACACTTTCGCTTATCAAAACGACATTTCGTTTCCTTGATCCTAGCGAAAAGAGATCACATGTGTATAAGGAACATATGAACATTGCTAGATATAAGTATCGAGCTCTATATCTTTAGTCAACCAAAGTAATTCATGACGGGTTAACAAATACACATATCATCAAGATTAAAGCAAAAATGACAATGTTGCGACCTACGACACCACTCTAAGTCTCCTTAGTCCACTTTCTCATGTTAAAAGGACATTTCGTTGCCTAGAACTTAGCTAAAAGAGATCGCATGTTTACAAGGGTCATATGAGCATGGATAACTCTAAGAATCAAGCTCTACTTCATAACTCAAGCGAACTAGTTCAAGACGGTTTTACTAATACAAATAGTTTCTAGAGTAAAGCAAAATGATAATGTTGCGATCTATGACACCACTCTAAGTTTCTTAACTACACTTTCGCTTATCAAAATGACATTTCGTTTCCTTGATCCTAGCGAAAAGAGATCACATGTGTATAAGGAACATATGAACATTGCTAGATATAAGTATCGAGCTCTATATCTTTAGTCAACCAAAGTAATTCATGACGGGTTAACAAATACACATATCATCAAGATTAAAGCAAAAATGATAATGTTGCGACCTACGACACCACTCTAAGTCTCCTTAGTCCACTTTCTCATGTTAAAAGGACATTTCGTTGCCTAGAACTTAGCTAAAAAAGAGATCGCATGTTTACAAGGGTCATATGAGCATGGCTAACTCTAAGGATCAAGCTCTACTTCATAACTCAAGCGAAATAGTTCAAGACGGTTTTACTAATACAAATAGTTTCTAGAGTAAAGCAAAATGATAATGTTGCGATCTATGACACCACTCTAAGTTTCTTAACTACACTTTCGCTTATCAAAATGACATTTCGTTTCCTTGATCCTAGCGAAAAGAGATCACATGTGTATAAGGAACATATGATAATTGCTAGATATAAGTATCGAGCTCTATATCTTTATTCAACCAAAGTACTTTATGACGGGTTAACAAATACACATATCATCAAGATTAAAGCAAAAATGACAATGTTGCGACCTATGACACCACTCTAAGTCTCCTTAGTCCACTTTCTCATGTTAAAAGGACATTTCGTTGCCTACAACTTAGCTAAAAGAGATCGCATGTTTACAAGGGTCATATGAGCATGGATAACTCTAAGAATCAAGCTCTACTTCATAACTCAAGCGAACTAGTTCAAGACGGTTTTACTAATACAAATAGTTTCTAGAGTAAAGCAAAATGATAATGTTGCGATCTATGACACCACTCTAAGTTTCTTAACTACACTTTCGCTTATCAAAATGACATTTCGTTTCCTTGATCCTAGCGAAAAGAGATCACATGTGTATAAGGAACATATGAACATTGCTAGATATAAGTATCGAGCTCTATATCTTTAGTCAACCAAAGTAATTCATGACGGGTTAACAAATACACATATCATCAAGATTAAAGCAAAAATGATAATGTTGCGACCTACGACACCACTCTAAGTCTCCTAAGTCCATTTTCTCATGTTAAAAGGACATTTCGTTGCCTAGAACTTAGCTAAAAGAGATCGCATGTTTACAAGGGTCATATGAGCATGGCTAACTCTAAGGATAAAGCTCTACTTCATAACTCAAGCGAAATAGTTCAAGACGGGTTTACTAATAGAAATAGCTTCTAGATTAAAGCAAAATGATAATGTTGCGATCTATGACACCACTCTAAATTTCTTAACTACACTTTCTCTTATCAAAATGACATTTCGTTTCCTTGATCCTAGCGAAAAAAGATCACATTTGTATAAGGAACATATGAACATTGCTAGATATAAGTATCGAGCTCTATATCTTTATTCAACCAATGTACTTCATGACGGGTTAACAAATACACATATCATCAAGATTAAAGCAAAAATGATAATGTTGCGACCTACGACACCACTCTAAGTCTCCTTAGTCCTTTTTCTCATGTTAAAAGGACATTTCGTTGCCTAGAACTTAGCTAAAAGAGATCGCATGTTTACAAGGGTCATATGAGCATGGCTAACTCTAAGGATCAAGCTCTACTTCATAACTCAAGCGAAATAGTTCAAGACGGTTTTACTAATACAAATAGTTTCTAGAGTAAAGCAAAATGATAATGTTGCGATCTATGACACCACTCTAAGTTTCTTAACTACACTTTCGCTTATCAAAATGACATTTCGTTTCCTTGATCCTAGCGAAAAGAGATCACATGTGTATAAGGAACATATGAACATTGCTAGATATAAGTATCGAGCTCTATATCTTTAGTCAACCAAAGTAATTCATGACGGGTTAACAAATACACATATCATCAAGATTAAAGCAAAAATGATAATGTTGCGACCTACGACACCACTCTAAGTCTCCTTAGTCCACTTTCTCATGTTAAAAGGACATTTCGTTGCCTAGAACTTAGCTAAAAGAGATCGCATGTTTACAAGGGTCATATGAGCATGGCTAACTCTAAGGATCAAGCTCTACTTCATAACTCAAGCGAATTAGTTCAAGACGGGTTTACTAATAGAAATAGCTTCTAGAGTAAAGCAAAATGATAATGTTGCGATCTATGACACCACTCTAAGTTTCTTAACTACACTTTTGCTTATCAAAATGACATTTTGTTTCCTTGATCCTAGCGAAAAGAGATCACATGTGTATAAGGAACATATGATAATTGCTAGATATAAGTATCGAGCTCTATATCTTTATTCAACCAAAGTACTTTATGACGGGTTAACAAATACACATATCATCAAGATTAAAGCAAAAATGACAATGTTGCGACCTACGACACCACTCTAAGTCTCCTTAGTCCTTTTTCTCATGTTAAAAGGACATTTCGTTGCCTAGAACTTAGCTAAAAGAGATCGCATG
>JAKUCM010005834.1:0-21440 GCA_023374145.1 Lepidium sativum
ATCTCAGGAAATACTCGATCAAATCCGCTCAAAACTCATAACCGAGTTTCTCACACTCCAATCTATCCGCTGCTCAAGTTTCATTCGATTCCGAGTACTCTAGCCCCGATTTTCAGAGTTCTATCCTAGGGAGAATCACATCAAGTGGTATCAGAGCTGGTTCTGAAAAGGCTGAGCACACCCTAAACGGCTGAGCAAACTCTAAACCCTTTTCTCATTCTTGTTATTTTCGAATCCATGTTGCAATAGGATTTAGTTTTAGATTCGTTTTCCTGATTGAATTAGGATTAGGTTTCGTTTCCTGATTGAATTAGGATTAGTTTTGAGTTTTCCTATTCGAATTAGGATTAGTTTCTATTTTCCTATTAGAGTTAGGATTAGGTTTCTGTTTTCCTATTAGAATTAGGATTAGGTTTTCTGTTTTCCTGGTAGAATTAGGATTAGTTTAGGAATCCTATTCCTAGTAGGATTAGGATTTTCGTTTTTTTTAGGCTTTTATTTCCTTTCTTTTCATCATAGAACTAGTTATTGTGAGTTGTTTTGACTTTCTTTCAGGTACAATGGAGCTTTCAGCTGAAGCTATGGAAGCTCTAAGCACAGCCATGGCTCAGCAAATCAAAGAAGCCAATCGAGTAACAGCTTCTCAACTCTTTCAGCAATTAGAGCAGCTTGATAGCAAGTTTGAGAACCGATTCAAAGAGTTGATTGAGTCGCAGCTCAAGAGGAAAGTTGGCAGATCTACTTTCACTTCCAATATTCCAAAACCGAGAGAATTCAACAAACCAGCCTCATTTAAACCAGCGACAACAACAGTTAGAGAAGAGGTTAAAACAGAGCTTAAAACCAGAAGTGGCACTTCTAATAGCAATGTCAGATGCTTCAAGTGTCAAGGAATGGGACACTACTCCAGAGATTGTCCTAATAAGAAGATGTTTCTATTGAGAGAAGGAGGAGAGATTGTGCCTCAGGATAGCTCAGGAAGTGAGGTAGAGGACGATTTGGAGGAGGAAGAAGCAGCTGCAGCAGTTGGAGAGTTACTTTTTGCACGCAGAGCATTGAGCATTCAGGTTCATCCAGATGATAAGGAACAGCGTGAGAATCTCTTCCACACCAGATGTGTAGTTGAGGATAAGGTTTGCACCTTGATTGTTGATGGAGGCAGCTGCACAAATGCCGCCAGTGAGGAGATGGTGAAGAAGCTTAATCTTAAGACTACTTCACATCCTAAACCGTATCAGCTGCAGTGGTTAGACAACAAGGGAGCTATAACCGTTTCTCAGCAAGTACTCATCAAGTTGGCGATTGGGAAGTATGAAGATGAGTTGCTGTGTGATGTTGTGCCAATGAGGTCTAGTCACGTTCTGTTGGGCAGACCATGGCAGTATGATAGGCGTGTGATGCATGATGGGTACACAAACAAGCAGGTGTTTGAGTACAAGGGACGAAAAATCTCTCTTCTTCCACTCACACCAGCTGAAATCTACAAGGATCAGATGCATATGAACAGAAAGGAGAAGGAGAAAGTGTCAAATGCATTATACATCAATCACAGTGAGTTTAACAAGCTGTTTGATCCAGAAATGACTACTTTCATGTTTGTGTACAAGGAGACATTGGCGTGTACTAAACCATCAGAGGAGCTTCCACATGAGATGATTCAGATTATAGAGGAGTACCAGGACGTTTTTCCTAAAGAAATACCACCGGGATTGCCTCCAATTCGTGGAATTGAGCATCAGATTGATTTAGTGCCTGGTTTTGTGTTGCCAAACAAACCAGCTTACAGAACTAATCCAGTTGAGACTAAAGAGCTTCAGAAGCTAGGAGGAGTTGCAATCAACTACCCAACTTATGACAAGGAGCTGTATGCATTAGTTAGAGCACTTCAAACGTGGCAGCATTACTTGTGGCCAAAAGAATTCGTCATTCATACAGATCATGAGTTGTTAAAGCACTTAAAGGGACAACAAAAGCTCAACAAGAGACACGCCAGATGGATGGAGTTTATGGAGACCTTCCCCTACGTTGTTAAGTACAAGAAAGGTAAGGATAATGTAGTCGCAGATGCATTATCCAGAAGGTACACTCTAATCTCTACTTTAACTTCAAAGTTAGATGGTTTTGGGCACATTGTAGAGCTTTATGAGACTGACAATGACTTTGCTGAGAGCTATGGTAAATGCCATAAGTTTGCTTGTGATAAATACTTTAGACAGGATGACTATTTATTCTACAACAATCGATTGTGCATACCAAGAGGATCCATCAGAGAATTGTTGGTTAGAGAAGCTCATGGTGGCGGATTGGCTGGTCATTTTGGAGTTTCCAAGACCTTACTTGGATTGCAAGATCACTTCTATTGGCCTAACATGAAGTCAGACGTTGAGAAGGTTTGTTCTAGATGTGCTGTATGCAAAATGGCAAAGAGTAAGGTGCAGCCTCACGGTTTGTACATACCTCTCCCTATCCCTTCTCAGCCTTGGACTCATATTTCCATGGATTTCGTGCTTGGCTTACCTCGAACCAGAAATGGTAGAGATTCTATTTTTGTAGTTGTTGACAGGTTCAGCAAGATGGCACACTTTATAGCTAGTCACAAGACCGATGATGCTGTTAGTGTAGCTAACTTGTTTTTCAGGGAGATAGTTCGCTTGCATGGAATGCCTCAAGTGATAGTTTCAGATCGAGATACCAAATTCTTAGGACATTTTTGGAGGACTTTATGGGCTAAACTAGGAACTAAGCTCACCTTTTCAACGAGTTGTCACCCTCAAACTGATGGCCAAACCGAGGTGGTGAACAGGACGTTGTCTACACTTCTCAGAGTGTTGGTTAAGAGCAACATCAAGTCATGGGAAGAATGCTTACCACACGTTGAGTTTGCCTACAATCACGCTAAGCATTCTGCCACTCTCTTTTCTCCCTTTGAAATCGTTTATGGCTTTAATCCTCAGTCACCTCTAGACTTGATCCCTTTGCCTTTAAGTGTGAAATGTAGTTTAGATGGAAAAGAAAAGGCTGATCAGGTGAGGAAAATACACGCTAAAGCTAAGGAGAATATAGAGAAGAAGACAGAGCAATATGAGAAGTATGCAAACAAGGGCCGGAAGGAGCTGATCTTGGAAGAAGGAGATTTGGTGTGGATTCACCTAAGGAAAGATCGATTTCCAGAAGAGAGGAAGAGCAAGCTTCAGCCACGAGTTGATGGACCATTCGGAGTCGTGAGGAGGATCAACAACAACGCCTATCAGATTGATCTCCAAGGTAAGTACAACATATCTCCAACGTTCAATGTTTCTGACTTGCTTCCATATGTTGCAGATTCGGATTTGAGGACAAATCCTTTTGAAGAGGGAGAGGATGATGTGATCGTGAGCAGCATAGAAGCTAAGGAACCAGAGCTTATAGGTCCAATCACGTGTTCGAGAGCTAAGGAGTTGGCTAAGGAAGCTCACTCGCTCATGACTGAAGGATCGTTCTCGCCACCAGCTATGCAAGTCTTCAACATCTCCAACTTGAAGGCTTCTCCTGGTAATGATAACTAGGTAACTTAGGTGAGGAAGTCTGTACTCTTTTTCCCATAGAGAGTTTTGTCCCAATTGGGTTTTCTCTCATGGTTTTTAATGAGGCAGATGGAATCACTACGGCGAGTTACTTAGGAGTCTTACCATTAGGAGAATAATGTACAAACCAATCTGGTTTTGTACTTAGTAGATTTTGAGGTGCACCATTAGGGGACGCCTCGTTGTTTTTATTTAAACGCTTTGCTGTTTTTTATAAGTTTCAAACTACATGTTGTTTTTGTTTAGAACTACATGCTGTTTTGGTTCTAGGGTTATATTTAAACCCCAGAACTTGCTGTAAACTTCTTCAGAGTATTATCATTGAAAAAGACTTCTTATTGAGTTTTCCATGCTCTCAAGCCACGGTTCTGGAAATCCTAGAGCCTGAATCTCCCATCACGTTGTGAGCCAAGAGATTCTTCACCAAATTCATCTAATCACCAAAATCTATCCATTAAATCCTTTCAGCCGTCACCACACCAATTCAAATCACGTTTTTCATCCTATCATATCACCTTTCATCATCTCCATCAATCCTTCAGTTTTTTGTCTCACAGAGACCTTTGCCACGTATCTCAGGAAATACTCGATCAAATCCGCTCAAAACTCATAACCGAGTTTCTCACACTCCAATCTATCCGCTGCTCAAGTTTCATTCGATTCCGAGTACTCTAGCCCCGATTTTCAGAGTTCTATCCTAGGGAGAATCACATCACCATCACTTTGGTTAGCAAAGAAGGAGATGATCTTCATGAAAATGGGCAGAAAGTTAAGTTCTACATGGTTGTTGGAACCACTTTAGAGGAAAATTCATCTCCTCTCTCTGAACCACCCGATCTCTGATGGTGTGAAAGCAATCTAGAGACTTTGAACAATATCACTTGGGAGGATGTCCCATGATATCCTTGTACACACTTGCTTGCAGTTTTTCTTTGTTTCTTTTGTATTTTCTTGTGTTTCAGGTAATGGGGGAGAGTGCTACATATCAGCGGAGTCGAGTAGAGCTGATTTTGGACGTAAACCTCTAAACTCGACCACCACACTCGATTGACATTGGTCGAGTTCAACATCCATATATCAATTTTTCTTACTTGATCGTTCAACTTGATTTACCAGAGATCGAGTTATTGAAATCATTCTCATAGACCTCTTCTTTGGTCTCCAAAACGTACTTACTCCATCCATTCATTGTATATATACACTGCATCATGTATTTTCCTTTGCTTGTATAGGATTTTTCTTCAACTTTTATGTACACAAGGGACTGTGTGATTTAAGTTTAGAGGAGGGTCCTAGAGGAAATTAACATGTTTGTTGTGATCTTAGTTTCAAATTTTGGATACTTGAGTCTGCATGCATTGCATAGCATTTAAGGCACATAAATCTCATAAAAATTGAAATACTTTTTCAAAAATCCATAATAAGAGTGTCATGTCTTTGCATTCATACAAAATTGAGTGTAGTTGCATATGTGTTTGGGAATCATCTTGCTGAGGATATAAAATCTTGTTAGGTCAACTGGCTAGTAACCATATTGAACTTTTGGACTTGCTGTTTTTCCCTTAAGAAACCTGATAGGTATATCATTCTTCTTGGAAACATGTGCTAATGTTGTGTCTCGAAATGATCTGGTTTGTTTCCTTCTAATTGAATTTAAATTGCTGAATTAGGGCCTTGAGATGCATTGAATATTTTCCTTCCTTGAGCTTGACTTGACAGAAACTAAAAGGTGAATCTTCTTACAACTCAGCTTATTCAATAACACCTAAGGTGAAGGGGGAGTGTGTGTAAACCCGTACATTTTTGTGTCTCATTGAGAAAGTTGAGGGAAAGGGGACATGAAATAACCTTCTCATGTTTGTCGATCCTGAAAAGGGACATGAAGCGAACCTCTGATTGGAGTTACAGATCATAAATACATGAGTTTAGGCAAAAACTTAACTAAAACAAGGAAAGAAAAGTGTGTTGAATCAAATAAGGCATGCCAAGTTCAAGGAAATTGAATCTTATGTTCTTTGATTAATAGTCCTTCTCGAGGCCTGCACCTCTAGAAATAAGATTAAAATATATGGTTCTTAGAGGTCAGCTAAGTCCTAAGGATAATTTGATTGGATGTTAAGCTTTGATGCAACTATATTGTGGTCTTTCCAATAAAATAAAAGTTCACTTGTTGATTACCGTTTTCAGTCTAATGAGTTGCTTGTTTGAGGTAAAATGTTCCCTTTGTCTGCAACCTCTCTTCGTTCTTAGCTTTGTGCATTTGCTTGAGGGCAAGCAAATGTTTGGGAGAGGTTATATGTATGTATTTTAGCATGTTGTAGGAGTCTTATATAGCACATTTTGCATACATATTCATAGCATTTCCATCATTTTAGAGTCATTTTAGGTTCATAATGCATAATTTTCATTTGTATTGCATACATATTGCATATGGAGTTGTTCTAGGTATTTAGGAGTCTTTATGGAGCGTTTTGAAGCAGCTAAGGATGAGAACTTGGTAACTCAAATGACCAACTCGACCAAAAATGTCGAGTTTGAAGCCAATAAACTGTTTGTGAAGACTTTTGGATACACTCGATCACGACACTCGAGCAACATGTGGTCGAGTATCACCCATTTAAGCTGAAATCAAAGATTAAAAGTTCAATTACCACACTCGACCCTCCAACTCAACTTGCACTAGGAAATTGTTGAGTTCATTTTCCACCTTCAAATTTTTGATTTTTTAATTATGCATTTGACTCCTTAGGGTTTTGTTAAAGGAGTGTAAATATCTCCTTATGTCAACAAAAACAGGATCCGCGTTTTTTCCTCTTTTGGCAAAGTTTAAGAAGACTTATTTCTCTTTTCTTTTGTAATTTCCAGATTTGAATGATAAATCCTTTATGATCCTTTGGTTATTTTAATTTCTCTCTTTAATATTTCTTGTTCATTTCTTTCTTATCTTTCTAGTTTTGTTGTTTATTCTATTTTCAGGGTTTGTTTATCTCATCATGTAGATTGAATAGATCCATTAGCGTTCTTGAGGAAATGGGTTAGATTAGTGTAGGTCTAGGGATTTCCAAGGTTGCTTAAGGTTATTCATAATTAGATCTCTTTAAATTAGGTCCTAGTAATGCTTATTTTATCTTCACTATTTGAATTATGTATTGTTGCATTCATACACTCACCAAGTGTTTGTGAAAATATTTGACTGCACCTAGATCTAAGATTTATTTTCCTAGCTTAAGGAACTTGACTGATAAGGTTGGTTATTGGCTATAATAGGTTGATTCTTCATGCTGACTTGATTTTAAGATCGCCAATGAGGGTTGGGTCTGATCGGTCTCTTGCTTAGTTCATTTGTCATGTATGTGACTTTGTTATTGCTTGAACATATTGCCTAGAGATTAGCTAATTAGGTTGTTAAACAAGTTGTTGGAACCCCTGATGAAGCATTAGTCATTGATCTCACTCTTCAAGAATCCCTCTTAAAATCGCCTATTTGCTTTCTTTCTTGCTATATTTTTCTTTAATCAATTGCTTTGTTTTATGCTCACTTCTCTGTTTTTCATTTTATTTATGCTCAATGTTTTTGTTTTGTGCTTCATTTTGTGACAAAAAATCATATCTTTGATATATTGACTTGGATTGAAGTAGTTTATCACATCATTTGTGCTTACATCACACTTGTTGGTTCGATAACCTTATATGCTATAACGATTTGATAACTCAAGATGTAAAAAACTTGTTATCAAATCACTAATGGGCCATTTGAGAAGTAAGCCATTTGCCTCCCTAAAAACCTCTCCAAGAAAATCCATTAGGACAAAACTTGGAAGAGGGAAAAGAGCACAACATGACTCACTTACCCATTGAGTGATTTGCATATGCTTCATCTTCAAAGCTCGATACATGTTCTTACACCACACGCCAAAATGCCTTTCTTGACGTTGATAATCTTTGCGCCTTGGTTTAGCTTCAAATCTTCCTCGGTTACAAGTTGATACATGGTTTCATGCTTAATGCTGCTCAGTATCATATCATCCCCTCCCACTTGAAAATGATTTGTCCTCCAATCAAAGCAATCTACAAGACACAACACCAAGTTAGTAGTTTTTAGAACTTAACTTTAGAGTGGACTTATATTTTTCTTCATAAATTTGGTTATTTTGGGGCTGCTTGATCATATAGTGTGTATTTGGAGCACCAAAAAGAACTTAATATATTCTCTGATACCACTTGATACAACTTTTTCCACGGATCCCTTAGGGAAATTGGTATTGATGTCAAACATTGAACTGAAAGGTTGCGGAAAGTCAATCTGGTATGACTGAAGAATCGACCCTTGAGTGGAGTTGATCGAGTTAGAGGTCAAGTGAAGAAGCAGAAGAGACAGCAAGTTTGATAAGCTCGTCCAAGAGAGGAAGAAAGACTCGAACAAGAGACAGACGTTACAGAAAATCGAGCAAAGATGTTGAAGATTTAACAAACTTGATCCAGGTTTTTGAGTGACAGTTCGAGAAAAGCTTTTTAAATAGATATTTCTAAAGATTTTAAATAGAAAAAGAAAGAGTAGTCAACAAGACTAATCTCAAAAATGAAAGCTGGAATAATTGAAGACTAGTCTTGAAAATGAAACACCATTAGAAGGGTAGTCTGAAGGACTTCTTGGAACTCTCCCACACCATTCCAAGAGCACAACATGACTCCCTTACCCATTGAATGATTTGCATATGCTTCTTCTTCAAATCTTGATAAGTGTTCTTACACCACACGCCAAGACCTTTCTTGAAGTTGATAGTCTTTGTTCTTTGGTTTAGCTCCAAATCTTCTTAAGGTTACAAGCTCGTCCTTGGTTATATGTTTGAGGCTGCTCACTATCACATCATCCCCTCCCACTTGAAAAGGATTTGTCCTCAAATCAAAATAATTTTCAAGACACAACACCAAGTTAGTATTTTCAAAACTCGAGTTTATAGTGAACTTACATTTCTCTTCATAAATTTGATTCTCTTGGGCCTGCTTGACCGTACAGTGTGTATTGGTGAAGAAAAGTTCTTTGGCTATTTTTTGTACACTGAATGTGAACTCGATTTGACCAAATTGAATGTAGCTTTGTTTCTCTACTTCCAATGGTTTGATGAGTGGCTGCCACTCCTTCTTTTAGTTTCTTGAACCTGCAAATAGAAACTCATTCCATTTGGCATCTCTGGTGCATCTTTAGACAGACTCCGAAGTGTTTCTTTATAAGCAGTTTTAAAAGTAGAAAATTGAGAGAATGGAGTTCTTTGGTTATTATGAATTTAGCAAGGTAATTCGGAGATTTGAAAGAGTTGTGTTCTGGTTCCTTCACTTTCTTCTTTTGATCTTGATAGATTTCAGAGGGTGTAATAGGAACAAGCATTACCTTTCTGCCTTAGTGGGCAAACGAGTACTTCTTTATAGATCATGAACTACTCGCTTATCATATTGCCAAGACCTCCCAACCATTATATGACTTGCTTCCATTGGTAGAACATCACACAACACC
Source organism: Lepidium sativum (assembly GCA_023374145.1). Classification (NCBI taxonomy): domain Eukaryota; kingdom Viridiplantae; phylum Streptophyta; class Magnoliopsida; order Brassicales; family Brassicaceae; genus Lepidium; species Lepidium sativum. The sequence continues at coordinate 9,076 of JAKUCM010005834.1, forward strand.
TCATATTCGTATTTTCCAATTGAGAAAGGAACCAATACTTGGTTATGTACGTTTATCTCGCCTTTTCATTAATCTAATGCAAATCGTATGGCTCTAGATACTTCATAACATTCAGACCAAGCTTCTTGAAAATGTATTCACTTGCCACATTGGTGCAGCTTCCTTCATCAATTATGAAACTACACACTTTACCTTGCACAAGACACCTTATTTGGAATAGATTTTCTCTTTGAGCTTCTACTTCTGCCTAGGTGTGAACCTTTGGCCCTTGTTCTTGCACATGAAGTATCATTTTAATCATCAAGAGATCTCCTTTAACAGCACACTTCTCTTGACCTTTGGGAAATTCAGGGAGTTCTTCTTCTTCAGCTGACTCACAAACTCCATTTTTAGAAGAATCATCGCTCTTTTGTTTGGACAAGCATTAGAAATGTGTCCTCTATCTTGACACTTGAAGCACACGTTATCATGAGTTCTTGTAGTACTGTTGGATGCTTTGTTTCTGCTCTTGAAGTGTGAATAAGTGGTGGCTGGTTTAGAGACTTCTTTAGGCTCACCAAAGTATTTTCTTCCATTACACACCGAGTAGTGGTTGAACTAGCTCCAAATACACAAGTTGAAGCATTTCTTTTGAGTTGTTGTTCAATTAGATTAGCTTTGTGATAAATCTCTTCCTGATCATCATAGCTTTGCATCTCCTCGGTATGAAAATTAGTGAGAGGAAGAATGAAAGGAAGCAAAAGAAGTAATTGAAAATTGTTCTCGAATTTTGAAAACGTACCTAGAGGTATGGATCGATCGAGCACCCTCAGATCGATTGATCTATGAAGAGTTAGAGATGGAACGAGTTAAGTTTGGTCAATAGATCCCGCGCAAGAAGGAAATCGATCGAGCGTAACGTCACGGTATATCGACAGATCGTGCGGCTTTCCTCTCCTCCTATTGCACGATCGATCTTCGTGTAGATCGATCGGGCCATACTCTTGTACTAGTTTCCTGAAAATAGAAAACAACTTCGACTTAAAAACCAACGAAAAATAAAGCAAAAACTAGTCTATTAGTGGGTTGCCTCCCACTCAGCGCTTGTTTAAAGTCAATAGCTTGACTAAGAAGGACGCTATGTGGTAGTTATATCGGTCACATAGATGAAATCTTCATTAAATTTGTCAAGGGAACCAAAATATGGTTTAAGGCGCTGCCCATTCACCACAAATTCTTCTCCCTGTTAATTGAGCAGAACCACAGTTTCGTACGGTCTGACTTCCTTGATGGTGAAAGGACCGGACCACATTGACCAAACTTTCAAGGAAAAAGTTTTAAACGGGAGTTAAACAAAAGAACTTTATCATTAGTAGCAAAACTCATGTTAAGGATACGTTTATCATGGGCGGATTTTGTCTGTTCTTTGTAAATCCTCGATTTGTCGTAAGCCAAGTGCGAATCTCTTCAAGTTCATGTATATGTAGTGACCGTCTTTCTGAGGAAGATTTGATATCATAGTTGAGATGCTTGATAGCCCAATTAGCCTTGTATTCGAGATCGATTGGAAGGTGACGGGCTTTACCATACAACAGATGGAATGGAGTTGTTCCTAATGGTGTCTTGAAAGCGGTTCTATAGGCCCAAAAAGCATCATCCAACTTAGATTTTGATATCTCGATTAGAGAATTCCACCTGACGGCTCGTTTGAGGGTGATTTGGTGTAGCAACCTTGTGATGAACTCCGTACTTCTTCAGCAGATTGTTAAACATTTGGTTAATGAAGTGAGAACCACCATCACTGATCACAATCCTCGGAATACCAAATCTCGGAAAAATGATATGCTTAAACATCTTGACAACCACCTTTGCATCATTTGTCGGACTAGCTATTGCTTCAACCCACTTAGACACATAATCCATAGCAACAAGTATGTATTGGTTCCCAAAAGAGATGAGGAAGGGTCCCATAAAATCGATTCCCCAGACATCAAACACCTCAACTTCGAGAATGAAGTTCTGTGGCATCTCGTTTATTCTACTTATGTTACCTTGTCGCTGACAAGAGTCACATGTCGAAACAAACGAGTATGTGTCACGAAACATCATGGGCCACCAAAAACCTGATTAAAGAACCTTCGCGACGGTCTTGAAAGTGGCGAAGTGACGTGCATATGAAGAACCATGACGATGGAACAATATACCAAGAATCTCATTTTCAGAAACACATCGTCTAAAGATGCCATCAGAGCATTGCTTGTAAAGGTAAGGAGCATCCCAGTAGTATCGTCTGACATCCCTCAAAAACTTCTTTTTCCTATACCCATGAAACTCAGGAGGGTTAACGTCTGCAACGAGATAATTGACATAATCGGCAAACCACGGAGTGCCCGGAACGCTAGGAGGATCAGCGGGCAATTGACGAGCCTTATGAGTGGTGTGTATGTGATAAACTTATTCTTCCTGTAGGCTATCATCAAGGGGAACGGAATCGTCAATTTGTAGTCTCGAAAGGTGGTCTGCAACTCCATTGTCTACACCTCTTTTATGTTTGATCTCAAGATCAAACTCTTGCGCTAACAATACTCAACCAAGCAGCCTAGGCTTAGCATCTTTCTTGGAGAGAAGATATTTAAGAGCGGCATGATCAGTGTGTACAATTACCTTAGAACCGACAAGATACGATCTGAACTTCTCAAAGGTAAAAAATTATAGCCAAGAGTTCTTTTTCTGTAGTTGCATACTTTCGTTGAGCATCATCGAGTGTTCGGCTAGCATAGTAGATTACATGCAACTTCTTGTCCCTTTTCTGCCCCAGATAAGCTCCAACTGTGTAATCACTTGCATCACACATAATCTCGAAAGGTAGTTCCCAATCCGGTGGCTGAACTATGAGTGCACTAACTAAAGCTCTTTTTAATGTTAAAAAGGCTTCTTCGCACTCTTTGGTAAACTCAAACTTAACGTCCTTACACAGCAATTGAGTGAGCGGTCTAGCTATCTTCGAAAAATCTTTAATGAACCTTCTGTAGAAACCGGCATGACCGAGAAAACTTCTGATTTCCTTCACTTTGGTTGGTGATTTCAAGGTTTTCATCACTTCAATCTTCGCCTTGTCAACCTCGATTCCTTTCCCTGATATTTTGTGACCGAGTACAATTCCTTCTGGTAACCATAAAATGGCACTTCTCCCAATTTTGCACTAGATGCTTGTCCTGACATCGCTGGAGAACCCTTCAAAGGTTAGAAAGACAACCAGAGAAAGCAGAACCCTATAGAGAAAAATCATCCATGAAAACTTCCATAATATCCTCAATCATATCAGTGAAAATCGACATCATGCATCTTTGAAAAGTGGTTGGAGCATTGCATAACCCAAATGGTATTCTGCGATATGCAAATGTACCGTAAAGACATGTAAAAGTCGTCTTTTCCTGATCGTTTGGGTGAATGGGGATCTGAAAAAAAACCTGAATAACCATCTAAAAAACAGTAGTAATCTCTCAATCATTTGATCCATGAAAGGCATAGGGAAATGGTCCTTCTTAGTAGAGAAATTTAAAGTCCTGAAATCAATACACATCCTATGACCTGTGACAGTTCTGGTAGGTATCAATTCATTATTCTCATTTTTGACTACAATAATTCCTCCTTTCTTAGGTACGACATGGACCGGGCTAACCCAATTACTATCGGATATAGGATATATGATCCCTGCTTCTAGCAATTTCATTATCTCTTTCTTGACAACTTCTTTCATATTTGGATTCAACCTTCTTTTGTTCTCTATAGAGTTTTTAGACTCATCGATCAGATGTATCCTATGCATGCATAACTCGGGTGAAATACCAGGGATATCGTCTAATGAGTAACCTATAGCCCTACGGTACATTCGAACTTCTCTAATAAGCGATTCTAATTTAGAACCATATAACTTAGCATTAACGATCACAGGATAGGTAGAATTAGGACCGAGATATACATACCTTAATCCTGCTAGAAGAGTCTTAAGCTCAACTTTGGGAGCTTTTAATTCACTCCAAGGGTCTGTCGAGACTGACGGCACGGATGGTTTTGGAGGGTCTAAAGCTGCATAGGTTATCATTTCCTCAATCTGCTTGCATGAATCCAACATTTTGTTGTAGATTGCTGCTTTGTCGTTAGCAAACCCACATTCCGACTATATTCTTGTAAGCGCAAGCTCAAGAGGGTCCTCAACGTACACCTCTTCATTCAATTGTTCTTGAATTTCTTCAGAAGTGTCGACAGAGAAGGTCATGCTATTCAACATTGGTTTCTTCAGCATCCTGTCCATCTTAAATCTCATCTTCATATCCCCTAGCGGTAGGTCTATTCTTCCATTCCTGACATCAATCATAGCACTACTGTTCGGAGAAAAGGTCGACCTAAAATGAGAGGATCCTTAGGTTCTTCATCTAGCTTCAGCACCACAAAATCGATTGGTACCAATGTATTCCCAACCTCAACATCAAGATCCTCGAGAATACCCACTGGATATTTCACTGAACGATCTGCAAAGATAAGAGAGATCTTGGTTCGCTTGAAGTCCGAGAATCCCAACCTCAATGCTACAGAATATGGCATTAAGTTTACGCTTGAGCCTAGATCACACAATGAACGATCAAAAGTTACAGAACCTATCCGAACCGTAAGTACAAATCGTCCAGGATCTTCCTCTTTCTTAGGAAAGCGATTTTGAAGTCTGGAACTGCAATCCTGTGTGATCATCATTACCCTATCTTCTCCTATGAACTTATTCGTCACTAGGCTTTTGACATACTTCTTAAGTGAAGGTATCATCTGCAAGGCATCAATATAAGGCAACCGAATAAACAAATCTGATAACAACTCCTTACATTTGGTGTTCTCTAAATCCTTTTTGGACTTCTTTGGTGGGATGGGGTACGGTGGTACCGGAGTGTATGATCTTTTAGGTACTACTGACGGCTCTGGTATTGGCGTAGGTGTGACCGTTTCCTCACAAACCTCTTCATCTCCATCATCCTCTACATCGACTACTACTCTCTCTAGTCTCGGTCTTTGGGGGTTTGCTTCAAGTTTCCTACCACTTCTCAACATAACAACATCACAAGGTTGATGATCATCGTTTGCGCCCAGAAGCGAGGTTGTGTTCTCCACCTGAGACATAACATAATCAATCTTGGAACTCAACTCTGAATATATAACTCCCATCTGGTTATTGATTTCGAATGTAGTCCTAGATTGACCCTGAATGACCTGCTCCAATAAAGCTATAATCTCGTCATTAGATGAAGAAGTGGGACCTTCCGTGACCTTTTGCTTGGTGGAAACTACTTCTGATCAAAGGTCCTGAAGGGTCGATTTCTTCTGTAATGGGTAAGGTTTAACAGATTTCCTCCTAAACTCACTTGAAGCTATGAACTGATCTAGCTTCTCACATATCCCTGCGATTATGTCTGTCTCGGGTGAATATTCTTCGTGCTCATGTAAATCCCATGTACTCACAGCCAAATTCTCAATTAGCTGGAAAGCACTCTCATTGGTGTTTGTAGTGAAATCTCCCTTGCTTGAAGCATTGAGTAGCTTCTTAAAACTCCAACTCAGTCCGCTAAGAGGAGTTCAGAACTTGATCATTTCTGAAGCCATGGTGTGGGCAATCCCTTCTATATCCTTTCAACTTATCCCACGCTTCTCCAAAAGACTCATCGTCTCTTTGATGAAAATTTGAGATCTGGTTTTTCAACTTAGCAGTCTTTTCTTTGGTGAAGAAATGATCCAGAAACTTGTTTCCAACCTGTTCCCATGAGGTTAACGACCCTACTGGCAAAGACTGAAGCCATTTGGTTCCCTTTCCTTCCAAAGAAAATTTGAAAAAATTGTGCTTAGCATAATCCTCAGGTCTCCCTCTAGGTGCGGTTGTACTGCAGATTTCCTCAAAGTTTTCGAGATGATCTATAGGGTTTTCGGCAGGGAAATCGTGAAAGGTAAATTGTCTCACCAATGCTATCAAATGAGGGCTCAACTCATGCTCAATGCATCCCTCTGGTAAACTAACAGAAATCCGTGATCGACATTGATAGTAGTGATGAGGTGTTTCTCTTTCACCAATGGCCCTTCTTGGCATATGTTCTATTCTAGCATCTCTTTCCCGTTTCAGCTCTTCGATCTCTCGCCTTAACTGTTCTAACGTAGCTTCATGGCTTGTAAAATCGACTACATTCTCTTCTCCATCAGTCATTATGAAAACAGTACCTGAGAAACAAAACAAGGAAATAAAAACAAAAGGTAAACGAAGGTGTCTTAGTCTCTAACTCAATAAATAATCGAAAGGCACTGCTATTGGTCCCCGACAACGGCGCCAAAAACGTGATACAACGAGTTTTAACCCTATATCCTACTGCAAGTGCACAGCAAACGTAATAATATTTAGGGATCGAATCCACGACGACCAATGGCCACACTAACGATTTGATTATTTAACTAGAGCTAAGTTGGTAGATGTTTTGAGTACAATCGAGTGTAACTAGGAAATTAGTGTAAACAATATCTAAGGCATCAAGTTTAGGGTATTCACAAGGAAATCAAGGGTAGGATGAGGAATCTATTCAGGTAAGATCAGTTCTATTCTCGACTAAGAAATAACAGTTGACTAACCTACTCTCGCAGCGATAATCACTATGCCTAGATCCCAGTGATCCTAACTCTCGGTTGTTCTGGGAATCTAACCATGCAGTATTGACGGTTCCTAAGTGTCCACAACCCAACCTAGCATCAACTCTCGTTGGTAGTGAAGGTGTTGCTTACCTAGAAAGGTTCTGATTCTTATTAGACTTTTGAGATAATAAGCAACCTAAGATCATAGATTAGTTAGCTACTATGACCTACGCATTAACCATGTTTCTAGGTTGAGATTCCATAATTGAGACATATTTGTTCCTCATCCTTGATCCCTTTAAGATCCTTAAAATACCCTAAACCTGACTATGAATTACTCACACATGGAAATAGAGAACAAGCAAGCAATTGTAAGGAAATTCATTCAAAACTCAAAATAGATGCAATAGAGGTTCAGGGATCTTCTCTAAGGATGTAGAGATCTTAATCCTTCTCCTCTATGTTACAATAAGAGTCTGCTGCTTTTTTCTCTGTAAACGTATATCTAGAAACGTGTTTTTTAACGTAATATACAGAATAAAACCAACTGGCACGAAATAAGGAAATTCCCTTTTTACTTCGCAGGATCGTGGATCAATCGATCCTTAGACTGCCCGATCGATCAACCTTTCTTCATTCGGTCGTGAAACTTATGTATCGTGCAAAGGATCGTACGCTACTTCTCCTTAAATGGCTCGATCGATCTCTGAGTGCTAGGTCGTGCAATTGATCGTGCGCATAACATAGACGAGTGTGGGTTGATCGTGTCAGGCGTGAGAAGTCGGTCATCGGATCTAGCGCAAGTTTCCCTATCTAAAGTTACAATCGATCGATCTTGGTATTACTCGATCGATCGTTCAACTCGAAGTGGAAAAATCCAAAGTTAAGCTCCACTCCTGCTCAGCATGTGGAATCCAAAGTATCCTTGTGTTTCGTACCTGAAAAGACTCGAAGAACACGACAAAGACTAAAGAAAACATATGAATTAGTAAGGAATAAAGACTAAAGTATCCTTGTGTTTCTTATCTTTTTTTTTTCTTCAGTCACTTTCTCATATATTCACTTTTTTTCTTTTTTCAAAAAAAGATTAAAAAAAAGAAATGAAAAAAAAATGCAAAAAATAGAAAGGAAAAAAAAGAGAGACATTTGAAAGAATAATTTGCTTTGGATCAAGGGAAAATCATTTTCAAGTGGGAAGGGATGATATGATATTGGCAAGATGAAACAACCATAGGAGCCGACATGGATATATTATCATTGTTCGAAGCGTGTATGCTCAACTAGGAGGACAAAACGCATGAAGTTACTTGGAGAATATTCTCATCTCAATTTCAATTCACCTCGGAAGAAGAATAATACCAATCAGAGTTCAGATGAATAAGTTATTAAATTTACAAATCAGGTGATTTCAAGTTTACCAAATTCAGACTACTGCGCATTAAATGGCAAATTCCGACCAAAGCACTAGGAGTTAACTTACAAACCGACTTGTTCTAAATCTGTGGGTCATTCATATGAACCATCATGGACTGAGTAACCTCCATCAAGTGTCGGTTTTTTCTTTTGGCCACTCCATTTTGTTGTGGGTTGTATGAACAACTTGTTTATTGTAAGATGCCTTGTTTGCTTAGATGCTCTTGAGAGGCCTTTCCCAATTATTCTCTACCATTGTCGGTCCTTAGTACCTTCATTTTGACTTTGAATTGATTAGTAATGTAATTTAAAAAAAAAATTGAATGCATCAAAGACTCTATCTTTTGATAGCATCAAGGTTATCCAAGTGTACTTCAACTTCTCATCGATGAATGTGACAAAATACTTATAATTATATCTAGAGGAACATGGAGATATCCACACATCCGAATGCACAAGATCAAAGCGATTCTCATAAAGAGTAAAAGAAGTTGGATAAGCCGACTTGCAATGTCTGTCAAGTACACAAGCTTCACAATCAAAATTGTTAAAAAAAAACCAGGCAACATAAGGTTCAGTGCAAGAGAATGAGGGTGGCCAAGACTAGTATCCCAAACATTACTACTCAAGCTACCAACAGAGATTTTGAAACAACTGAAACACAAGTATTAAGAAGAGATCAAAGCTTAGGGTCTTCGAGGACATAAAGTCTGTCTTTGAAATGCCATTTCTGAAGAAATCCTCCGATCTCAATATCTTGAAACTCAACATCGCTAGGACCAAATCTCACGTAGCAGTGAGGATCATTCATGGCTTTAATAATCAAGAAAAAATTGGAGGTAAATTTAGGTAAATAGAATGCTTTAGACATCTTATTGAAAATATCTAAATTCCATACACCATTAACCGATACAATATTTCCATTATCTATAATCACACTTCCACTAGTCGGTCTAACATTGCTAATAAGGATTTGATCGTTTATCATATGGTGAGAAGCACCCTAATCAACAACAAATGGCTTAGGGAGGTTGTGAGAGTAGAGAGAGATTTCTTAAGTGATTTGAGAGTATTGATGAGGGCCTCAAGGTCAGCTTTCTTAAGAGTCTCTCCTTGGAAGGAGGATGAGGCCGCGGTAATAGTCTAGGATTTCTTCGGAGAGACCATTTGGAGTCAGCCGAGGTTGGGTCATCCGGATCTTCTTGAACCAAGTAGCCCCTTGGTTCCTTGAACTTGGCTGGCTTGAGATGAGGGTGAAGAAGCCATCACTTCTCCTTTGTATGCACCTTCTTCTTATGGTCACAAACAAGCTTCTTCCGATCATCGGCCTTGTTGCTTTTGAAGTGACCCTTGTTTGCCGTGAGAAGACCTATGCTTGTTTTTCCTCCCACCAACTCAATAGAACCTTGCTACTTTTGGATTTAAGCCACACCTCATCGAGACTTGGAAGCGGGCTATTCCTAAGGATGTGCTTGATGAGATTGTTGAACCTGAAGTTGAGAGTGGATAGAAGGTCGAAGACCTTATCTTGCTCGTTCCTTTGACATATCTCCTTTGGATCCATAGTGGCTGGCCGAAGCATGTCAAATTCTTCCCATAATGACGGAATTTCCCAAAGTACTATGTGGAACCCATTTCATCTTGGGAGAGATTGTTGAGGGCCTTCTTCACTTCATACACTCTAGTAAGGTTAAATACATTACCTTCAAGTATTGGCGGATCCAAGTATTTACGGAGGATGAACAGCACAACTTGGTCTATTTGGAACTACTTATCATCTTCTTTACATTTTTCCTCCTCTTCCTTTTTTCTGCTTTAAGGGTCGTAATTGGCCGGCTTGTTCTTCACCAAGTGACTTCAAAAACGTTTGTGGCTGCAAAGACTAGACTACAATTGCCCATCCAAGCCCATAGGAGGTTGTTAAATCCCTTAAGGACCACTGGAACATGGATATGCTTGTTGGTTTCCATGCTCTTCGAATGAAAACTTAGAAAAAGTTTGACATGAGAAAGTGTGTTAAGCTAAGAAATGATCGTGTGATATGTTGCAACACGGTCATTTTTCCCATAATTTAGAAGCTATGTCTTTTGACAAACCCTTCATGAACTACTTTGGTTGAGTTATGTAGTCGAGCTTGATCCTTAGAGCTATCCATGTTCATATCATACTTCTACACTTATAATCTCTTTTTGCTAAATTCAAGGCAATGTAATGTCACTTTGACATATGAAAGTGTGCTAAGCCAATTTAGAGTGGTGTCATATGTTGCATCACGATCATTCTACCCTTATTTTAGAAGTTATGTGATATGATCACGGCTGGAAAGGACGCAAGTTCAACTCTTGAAGAGTACACTCAAGTGTCAGACTTGATCAACAATAGCTTGAGTAATGAGGAGGAGCTGGAACAAGACCATACTCGACCACCACACTCGAAGAGAAGCAGCTCTAGTTGAAGCCATCGGATGATGATATCATGCAAGTACCTGTTGGAGCAATGACCATAGCACGAGCTAAGTTATTCAACCATTCCATTGGAGTGCTTACCAAACTGATGCAGATACATGAAGAAGACCATCCAAGTCGAATCACATTGATTAGGATTTGCATTCACCAAATGAGTGTGCAATTCGAATAGCACTCTTTTTGCTTTAGTTGGTTTTGTCCCAATGGATTTTCCAACTAAGATTTTGTATGAGGCTTTTGGAGCACACAATATAACAGGCCCATTATGCTGAAATAAAGACTCGGCCCATTTAATTTCCTTTATGGTTTTTGATTTTTCTTTTCTATTTAAACTAAGTTGTAAACGCTTCGTCGCTAAACTCTTTGCCTAATTCATATAACTTTTTCTGAGAATCGTTTATCTCTTTTGGTGTGTAATATCCTAAATGACCCATGAATACCGAAGGCCTTTCACACCCTTCGTGCGACCATTTGATCCACCCTCGAGTTTAGAAGATCTATATCGAATCCTTTGAAGCTTGGCCTATCCATCACTCCTACTGAAGTATTCAATTCTATTAAGGATTGTATCAAGTGGTATCAATGCCACTTCAGAAGTTAAGTACTTCGAACCTCTATCATCTATGTCTCTTTTTTTTCTTCATTCCATTCCTCTTGCTTTCATTGTTCTGTTCTGGAAAAAAAAAAAGGAAAAAAAAAAGGGAAAATCATAAGATGTTTGTTAGGTCTGGAAATTTTATGTTTTTCTGTTTTGGAAATTTCTATTTTCTATATATCTTATTTTTCTATCAATCTCTTGTGATGAACCTGGTTGTTTGTAATAATTTTGTTCATTAGGTTGTTAGATCTTTGTAATTTTTATCAAATTCTAGTTGCATGTTCATGAACCTTCACGAATTGGCCATATATAAAACCTTTCTCACCATTGCAATTTCATTTACTAGCACTCAACTCATTGCACATAAAGTATCATACTCGAGTGTGAGTTTGTTTACTAATTTTGTGCCATCGTCTGCTTATTGATCGAGTTTACTACTCGAGTCTTGTTAATCAAGCTTAACAATCTATTTTGCGTTCGAGGTGATTTCTAATTGACTTGAGAATTTTCTCCAAGTAGTTTCATGCATTTATACCTTCTGATTGATCAGATACGCCTCAAATACTGAACATATATCATTGTTGGCTCCTAGATTGTATCATCTTACCAATATCATATCATGTTGATAAAATCTCGCCAAAATCGAACCTCAAAATTTGAGTAAAAAAGAGATAAGTTTCGCTGAAAGGAACCATACGGCTCAATGACGAGAGATGTGGAGCGAATGGTCAGACAAGGCTTGCAGAATTGCCCTTGATTCACCGGCTCAATTTCTATGGATATTACGCACCAAAGAAATTGAGTTTTGATGGATCAAATGGTCGCACAAGAGATGTGAAAGACTCTTGATTTACCGGGGGTGATCCTTTGGATATGACGCACCAAGACGGATCAGATTTATTGGATACTAGACACCAACGAGGCCATGGATATTACACGCCATGGATTCAAAAAATAAGAGAATCACTCTTAAATTTCAAAATGGATTCAAACACATTCTTTCACAAGTGAGAGTACAAAATATTTTTAAGCCTAATTCTAGACAATAAATTGCTTTGGGAATAAACTAGGACAAGACAATAAATTGTCTTAGAACTAGTCTAATCTTTAAATCCTAGAAGACTAATGCATGAAGAAGAGAGAAAATACAAGGAATAAATGATGTTGATCTTTATATAACTAATTTCTTGTCTCCTCTAAATGAACCAATCTCTTTACTCCTTTATCTTCCCAAATTCGTCACTATTTATGGG
>JAKUCM010005835.1:0-32364 GCA_023374145.1 Lepidium sativum
GAGAGATGCATTTAGTAATATTTATATGAATTTTAGTAATATTTAGTTTAACCACTTTTAAAATTATAGTATGTAGTAAAATCATACAGATTATGTCTTTATATAATATTATTGATGTTTTCAAACACAAATTTAGTGTTACCGAACAATCATGGAAAAAGATTGAGTAGAATTTTGATATATTAACATACTTATACTACTCTTTTGTAACATATTTATACTCAACAAGCCAAAAAATGAACATTATATGGTTTAATTAACATTATGTTGAGAGAGAGAGAAGTATATTGTGTTCATACTTATACTCAACATACTTATACTCAACAAGCCAAAAAATGAACATTATGTGGTTTAATTAACATTATATGGTTTAATTAACATCTTATATGACCACATTAGAAACTTTATTTGGTTAACCGATTGTAGTTTGGTAAACCGATGGTAATTTGGTAAACTGACGGTAATTAATTTGGGAAATACACGTTATCATCACCGAATTTGGGAAATACACATTAGACTTAACCGATTAATTTGTCATTCCTAAACACATTCAAACTAAATTTCCTTGAAAATTGCCATGACAACAAAACAACCAAAAAACACAAGTGACACATAACTCGCTTTGTCTGAATTACGTTTGGCATCCTTGACCATATCTCGCATTTTTCCAAACTCCACCTCTTGCTGTTCTTTAGTGGACCTTGAAATTTCTTTCATATCCTCACCAAGCCGACCAATGACTAAACCCAAACGTTCAATTTCATCAAGCAATGCCTCATCAAGCCATTTGAAGCAATGTTTGTCATTTGACAACTATAACTCAACAAACTAAAGTAGATTCAACAATTAATTGAAGCATCCTTACGGGATTGAAGAACTTGAGCACCGACAATTAATTCAACAAACCTTTTGGGCATGAGCACTTGAGCACCGATAATACTTACGGCCTGGGTTTTGTGCCGATCTAGAAGTATGTGCCGCGACAGATGCTCCACACCAACAACTATTAGGAATTCCGGTCACCGATACTCTCGAAGAAATGGTCGAAGAGCCACTCTCGTTGGAGGTCATTTTCAATTTCAAGCGAAATGGGGTTTCAATTTCGAAAAGTTTCGATTTGATAAAAAACAAAGAAGAAAGCAAAAAACAAAGAAGAAAATCCGCACATCACAAAACGAAGAAGAAGACACTAAATGGGTTTCACAAAGCATCAATAGTGGCCCATTTACGTGCATCAATAATGGCCCATTGACGTGAATCATTGTTGGCCCAATTTTGAGCTGAAGCAGAATCGATTTCATAAACAACAACATATAATTTAAAGCAATGCTAAAGCAACATATAAGTTTAAGCAATGCTAAAGCAACATATAATTTACTACAATCCACTGTTAAAGCAATGCTCCAAGTTTAGCCCGGGTACCGATCTATTTTTCGGTTTTCGACGTCTTCACCAACTGAAGGAAATCGGTTTTCTTGATAGCGTCCTTTCTTTTTTTCATGCGGTGGAGGAAGGACAACTCTTGTTATAACATCATCTGGAATTCTAACCCATTGAGATATATGTGGGACGGGATATAATGTCCGAGAATACAACAATACCCACTGCTCCATTAGATAATATTCCGAACACAAATCATATAGATGAACATCTTCTGTCCTATATGGATTCCTCATGTACATCCGAAGAGCGGCTACTGCATGTACACATGGGTATTTGTCCATGTCGAAGCGCCTACAATCACAAGTTTTTAACTTCAAATCCACAAAATAAGTCTTACCATCTCGCCCGGCAACATTGTACTCACGTTGGTACAAACTGAACTCTTGCACAATAAATTTCGACGCCTCTTCGCAAATATGATGCAATTCATTCTCTACGATAGGAACCAATTTCCGTGTTCCCTCTTCTGAAGCATCAATGCGGTGTTTGTTAAACTATTCTCCCATTTTCTCAATAATTGTATCAATCATGACTAGCAAAGAGTACTTCCTCGCTTCTCTGAAAACGATATTCAATGATTCCGCACTGTTTGTCGTTCCAATATTGTACCGTCCTCTTGGAAAGTGACACCGAGCCCATTTTTCGACATCTACACTTTTGTCGAGATAATCAACCACTTTAGGATATCTACTTCTAAAATTCCCATACTCAACCTCATATTCAACAACTGTATAGATCTGAGCCAATTCTCGAAATCTCTTCGCAACAATTTCTTTGTGGATGTTAGGAGCATGTGTTCTCACATTCTGAGATAAGTGAAAAATACAATACCCATGCCAGGCACCCGGATACACTTCTTTGACATCCTTGACAAGGCTGGGATTTCGATCGCTAAGGAAAACCAATTCTTCATCATCATCCGGTACAACCGTTTTCAGCATATTGAAGAACAATTTCCAACTAACATCTTTCTCACCATCAACTACAGTAAAAGCAATCGGGTAATGATGACGATTAGGATCCTGGGCCGTGGCACATATAAGAACACCGCCATAACCATTTTTAAGAAAAGTTGCATCCACACTAATCACTTTCCTAATAGCCCTAAAACTCTCAATACAAGATCCCAAAGAAATGAATAAATACTTGAATTGGTTTTCCTCATCTAACTCCAAACTCGTCACCGTACCAATATTTTTTTCCTCCAATACATATAAATATGAAGGCAACCTCTGGTAACTTTCCTCTGGACTACCTCGCACAACCCACGCAGCTTTATGTTTTCCTCTCAAAGCAGTCCTATAAGATACAGTCATTTCAACCTTTACTTGCACAACACCAATAAGAGATTTAGCAGATGGAGTATTTAATTGACCAGGATAATCACTTTGCACTATAGATGAAACCATATTTGAGGTTCCTCTCCTTTTTGCGTTCGATGTACTAGCCGATACCCGAGAACAAGAATGCATCTTGCGGTATACTTTAATCGACCAACTACCTTCTCTTCCTTGTGGTCTTGCTACTCGTAAGTACCAACTACAACTTCGTTGATGACATCTTACAACATATCTCCAAGTATCCGAGTTCACTATATCGTACTCAAAACATCTTTGGTGTGATGCTATAAACACTATATCTTGCACTTCTTTTTTGCACCGGAATGTTTGGTTTAGTTCCAGACCATTACCATCTTCCCATTCCTCTAAAAACTGAGTTTGTTCTTCTCCACCATAAGTATCATTACATAGTTCAAAACTATCATTCAAACCACATTCATTAGCATCCACGTCGGCATTCATTACTACCATTTCCCCCCCTACCTATATTCTCGCCACCTTCTACACCTACAATCTCCAACGGATCAGCATGTTCCTTTTTTCCTTCATATATAGTAACTGCATTGCAGTCTCCACCATCGTAATTCACACCAAATGAACCTCCTATCTCTATTTCAACATGCAAAATACTTCTTAAATGCTGTTCATTCATGCTAAATAAATAACTCTCTACATCTTCATCATCCAAAATATAAGATTGTTTTGTTGCTTGGCTAGTCAACGAGATGTAACTCATTCTTATTTTTTTTCTCTATCAATACCAATCTTCTTCCGAATCCTTTCCTCTAAAACCGAGTAAGTTATATCTTCCAAAGACATTGTCTTGATTGTTACGGCATTGTAAGCTTCTTTAGAATTCCATCGGTTCCCGTTTACAGTATCATCATAATACCCACCACTATCAAAATGTATCACAGTCCTAATCATACTCTCTGCAATATAAAAAAACATAAAAAACACAAGTTATGCAATTTAATATTAAGATTCATTTGACAAAAAATGACAAATCAAACAAATAAATAAATATATATATATATAACAAATCGTAAGATATATATATATATATATAATCTTTTGTACAATATATTTAAGCTGCAGTGAAAATATAATTTATTGAATATATAATCTTCATCGCTTCTCTGAAAATTTCTTAACAACATGATCAAACCCGAGAGTATCATCGCTTCGCTTACGTTTCTTCTTCCCGTTTCTTTTTGCGAATAAGAGTGAAGGCAGAACCGAACCCTCAAGAGAGAGACAGCAACCCGCGACAAAGAGAGGGAGAGAGACAAAGGCAGAGAGACAGGAGAGACAGAGACAGAGGCAGAGAGACAGCGACAAAGAGAGGGAGAGAGAAGGAGAGACAGAAGCAGAGAGACAGAGACAACGAGAGGAAGAGAGACGGAGAGAGAGCAAGAGAGATAGAGAGGAGGAGAGGGATACAGACCTGGAGATGGAGCTCACGTCGCAAACAAAGGAGATGGAGCTCAGGTCGGTTTAAATTTTATGGTTCAATCACCATTAATTAGTTTACCAACCGGACCTAGATTCTTTTAATTTACATTCCTCGTCCGTACAAAGAGAAAGAGAAGCGAAGGATAAATGTCGGGATAATGAGTAAACTTTTTGTACAAGAGTATTTGAGACAATTGAGGAGTACAGCAGTCATTTCGTTTGCGGTTAAGAGTAAATTAGTCATTCACCCCATTGAAGATTCCTACCATCTCAATACAGTGAAGCTCTTTACTTGAATCTTCATCTTCAATAATCATCCACTTGTTTCATTCAGGTTTGCCCTTTCTCTACTTCGTCTTTTTTCTGCAAATTCAGTAGCACAGAAAGCTTTCATTTTTGCGTGTCCTGAGGAGTTTCAAGGTAGTGAATTTCTGCCAATTATCACTTCTTGTAGCCCGATTTAGTTGTGTCCTCGTTTGATTTGGAAGATCTTAGCTCGTTCATGAATGATTTGATGCTGGATTACCGCAGTATGAGATCTGTGACCTAATTTTGATTCTTTCTTCTTCAACAATTTTGAACTGTGTATCTGAATTGACAGAGAATGTATGCCAAAACCAGTGAGCTTACTATTTAATTACTAGGAAATCACTTTTCAGTTTAACACCTCCATGACTGAGCTCTTACATCTGATTGGCAATTCAAAAACGTTGTAAAGGTTTGTGGAATTTTATGATGAGTAGTTCGTACTTAACTTGTTCCATGTGATGCAGAATGATTGACCTATCTACACTATCTCCTGCGGAGATCACGGTGATAGGATCTGTGTTCTGCGTTTTGCTCTCGATGCACTTCACGATGCAGCTCGTATCCCAGCATCTGTTTTACTGGAAGAACCCCAAAGAACAGAGAGCCATTATAATTATTGTACTTATGGCTCCTGTTTACGCTATCAACTCATTTGTTGGCTTGTTGGATGCTAGAGTAAGCAAACCCTTCTTCATGTTTCTAGACGCTGTTAAGGAATGCTATGAGGCACTTGTAGGTGTCTTCTCGAATTCTCTCATGTCTCTTATTCCCCTACATTTTCTCTCTTTATCTATGGTTATATCTTGATTTGTTGTATTTGCTCTGATTGTTTCAGGTCATTGCTACATTCTTGGCTTTGTTGTATAGTTACGTAAACATATCAATGAGTGCACAGATCATCCCGGATGAATTCAAAGGGAGAGAAATCCACCACTCGTTTCCAGTGACTCTTTTTGTGCCCCGCATCGCGCATCTGGATCACCGCACCCTGAAACAGCTCAAGCAATGGACATGGCAGTTTTGTGTTATCCGTCCAGTGTGTTCGGTCCTGATGATAACACTGCAAATATTCGGGATTTATCCAGCGTGGTTGAGCTGGATTTTCACCATCATTTTAAATGTTTCGGTTTCCCTGGCATTGTATTCTTTGGTGAAATACTACCATGTTTTTGCCAAAGAGCTGGAGCCTCATAAGCCGCTTACAAAGTTTATGTGTGTCAAAGGGATCGTCTTCTTCTCCTTCTGGCAGGTACGTGCTTATACATTAGTCTCTCGAATACCCGAAGATGTTCTAGGCTAGCTGTTCCCGTTTTATTTCACTGATATGAATTAGACATTTAAGGCCTTCTTGTCCAGTGTAGAGCAGGACTGTTAAAACTAGCGTAGAGGTTGTGCAGGGAATTTAGATCCAGTGGCTTAACAACAGACTTTAGGCTGTTAAGTTAAGAGCTACAGGTTCAAATGGGATATCGTAGGTCTAGGATTTTGATAATATGCATATGGTCTAAGCATTGAGAATTTTCTCCTTAATCAAAGTCTTCCTATTGTAGTAGCAAACCAAAACCATTTAGAATCTGTTGATTGAGCCTTAAGACAAATAAAGTCTCATTTCAGTAGATTTAGGATCATCACTGCAATTGGTCAAGTGACTGAAAGTTTAAAGCATTCATGTCTTGAACATATTGTTCTTCTCTTATATTGGGAAGTATCGGTATCTAACAAAGAATGCTGAGTTTGTTTTCTTTTCATTTTGGTATCGGGGTTGTGTGTTGTACAGGGAATAGTGCTGGATATATTGGTTCATTTTGGAGTAATAAAGTCGCATCATTTCTGGTTGGAGGTGGAGCAGATAGAGGAAGCTCTGCAAAACGTGCTTGTATGTCTTGAGATGATCGTCTTCTCCGTTATGCAGCAATACGCTTTTCACGTTGCTCCTTACAGTGGAGAAACCGAAACTAAGATGAGCATGAAGAAGAGAGATTGATTCTTGTTTCTGAGAGAGAAGACCCTTCTCCAACTTTACACCAGACAAGAATTTTGCTTTTGGTTAATGTGGATATTATTGATGTTCTCTTAGAAACACCATTGTGACGACAAAACTCAACCAAACACAGTCCCAACACGATAAGAGTCAAATCAATCATAACTATAACTTTAAATGAAAATATCCACAAATGGTTATAATATCTAGATTTTAAAATGAGTTTGCATTGTCAACGTAAATGAAACATAACTAGGTGAACCATCCTTGTCTAAAAAGACTTTCTACATTTGTTCACTTTTTAGTGGCAATTTGAATAAAATCAGAAAGCAATAATTAATACGAAAGACCACGACGAGCCACTTCCTTGTCCAGTCTCAACGACGCAAACCTCTCGTCGTTGCATTTTTTAATAAACGCTTCAACTCTCCGGTTTAGCTCATCCCGACTCCGAGACACCTTCACTTTCTTCACCTTCATCAACGGCGGTGGCGGCGGCGGAAGCATCGCCGGTGTTGACTCGTAATAATTAGTTCTGTCACTAAACGTCTCAGATTTCTTCAAACCATTAGATTGGTTTGTCTCTTCGCCAAGTCCGAATGTGTCGGGTCTTCGGTAATAACTAGTCAAAGGAAGTGTTGACTTTCCTTCCATTATAAGCTTCCATGTGTTTTCCAGCGACTCGTTCCTCTTCGGCTTCGCCACTCTTAATGCCCTCACAGAATTTCTCTCTGTAAAATTACGAAATTACCTTTTAACAAATAGTGTTTTAATAAAATATCTTCTTTGATTACTATTTCGAATAAATATCTAAAAATTGTTACCTGCTGGGCTCGTCTTAATCACCGGTTTACGTTGGCCGATCCTAGCCGTAACCAGAGGCTTCTCTACCGGAGATTGATTTTCTGGTTTAGTCACCACCACTAAACACCTCTTCTCTTCCTCCACCGTCGCTAGCCTCTCTTTCTCTTCATTCAAAACCTCCGGCGCCTTAACTGTAATCGACGGCGAGGTTGCGGCGAAGAAATGGAAATCTACATCCTTCTTCTCGTTCCGCCGTCGAAGACTATCTCCGTCGACGGTCTGTTGATGATCAGTCTGAAATTTGTAGTCGCCAGAGTAATTAGAAACCTCGTAGTCTTTGCCGTCGACGAGGCTAGAGACAGTATTCCGGTAAAAGCGAGAAGAAACACCGATAACAATGATGATGACGTTGGTGATGACGTAAAGATACGGCGGTTTTAGCCATGTGAGAAAAGAGCTCAAATGAATCGGAGATTGTGAGAAATCTAGAGCCACAGGAACAATCACCTTTAAATGCATAGCTACAGCCACAAAGCCAGTAGAGATTAGCACCGCCTTCATCCACGAGGCCATTTTTTCCCGATTCAGTCACTGTTTCTCTTTCTCTCTAGTCGTTATCGAAGTGTGGTATTGTGTTATGCTCTAAGCTGACTCTTTATTCTCTCGATTTATATAGAGGGGTGACAAATGTGACAAGTGATATGCACCGTTGGATCTAATATTAAGTAAATGGACGGTCAAGATTGGTTTAGTGTTTTGTGCATCTCTTTGTACAATTCACACTTTAGATTTTTCCTGTCCTATTAAAAAACTTAACGTGTCCACACTCATATCTCCCAATTTTATTCCATAATGTCCTTTTTCATTTTTTTAAATACGTTAAATAATAAAATGTCTTATTAGTTAACCTAGTATTACCACTCGTTATAATTCCTTATTTTTGTTTCCGATGGTTTCCCTATCCCACGCTATGCCCACGTCGTTTTAGCCTTGTAAATTCATAATTTCTTTTAATCATAAGTAATGTTGTATATATTACATATCAAACAAAATATCTCATGTAAATCTCTAAAATTGCTCTTAACAAGTATTAAAACTATTATATTGCTGTTGTTGTTTGATATAAGGACAATCAAATAAAACAAATCATATTTTTGCATTATAAAACTGTAATATATTGTAACACCCCTCTCCCGATTCTTTGAGACACGTGTCACATCGTGTCAAAACATTTAACCTTTATTTAATATCTAAGATGCTTCCAAAATCTTACATAAAATCTCTCGAATAAAAATCATTAAAATAAAGAAAATAACGAAGAAAATGTCTTACGAAATAAATAACTTCAATCAAAAAGGGAGATTCAGCAGCTACTCACAATCCTAGATCCGATCTGGAAAAAGGAAAAAAATGAGGGGGTGAGTATAAATACTCAGTGAGGAGATCACTTCTGCCCACTGAGGCTCAAAGTTCTAACTTAATACTAAACATCATCTATCCTAAGCATAGAAAACAATCATGTGCAACTTGTGTATTTCAACAAGTTGTACCAATCAGATTGGTCTGCTAGTAGCAGCCAATATCACACACATCGGTTCAACCATACTCCACGATGGCTTCAGAGCCCCTCGGTTGGGAGACCACAGTCCGTAACTCGATCCTCCCTAGCTCGTCAGCGGTTTTTGAGCTGAAGCGGTCCCATCGGCTCACTCCAAACCATTGTCTATTTTCCACGGGGATTGTCGGCCCGTAGCCCAATTTCTCTGCGTCACACTCTTTAAGAGACATCCAAACCATTGTCTCTTTTCCACGGGGATTGTTGGCCCGTAGCCCAATTCTTCTGCGTCATCACTTTTTAAGAGACACGTCACTTACTCATTATTTATCTACTTTCTTTTCATCACAACATCAAATATGTCACCTCTTACGAGATGCCTCAACAAATACATATTTAATTATTTATATATTATATAATAATTCAAACAACTATCTTATTTTCAAACATTCACAAAATCCCTAAAAATCTTATCGATAAGTTATATAATATTTAATATATGATTAAAAATATTCTAATTAAATATTTTAATTTCTAGAATAAACGAGTATAAATTAAAATTAAAAGTCTCGCAGATCAAATCTTCACCTAGATTGGCCGGGTGACAGATTTAAAAACGCAGCCAAAAACAAATTTAACAACTTTCACAGTAGAAACTTTCACACACAAGCAACCAAACAGAACTAGGGTTCATCAGTCAATAAAACAGATGATTCTTGCTGACCAAGCAACAACATTACATATCAGATCTTACCTATATTCGAAGGTCCGATGGTTCTGTTGCGTTCCTGAATGTTCCCTTTATCTAAATCTAACGAAAACCTGACTTTCCTTGCACAGATCTAGTCAGAAAACGATCGTAAATATGCTAAGTCAAACACAACAATTAGAACAAAACTCAGAATTCTCTAAGTCTGGAAATAGAGATTGAGTTGATGTCTTACCTCCTCGATGTAACTCTCTCAATACTACTCTGATCAACGATCTGTTTAAAGCTACAGAAACTTGAGAGAAAGATCTTTCCAGAACTACCAAAATCATCAATAGGCGATTAATATCAAATTAGTTATGGGCCCTGAAAATAGTTGTTCGGACTGGATTCCTTACCACTTGGAGGCTGCTTTAGGTTGATCAATCAACTTCGGCAATGAAGATACTTGCCATGAGACTCGAGTTTGCAGATTGTATAAGAGGAGGAAGCTTAGACGGCGCCGAGTTGGTGGGTTTAAATAGGGAAACACACTAGGTTTTGGTGTTAGGTTTAGAAAATGCATATTTTCCTTTTTTTCTCAACAAACTTGATGACAATTCTTTTATTAGGCCTTAGAGCAACATTATTGGAGAGTTTTTATTAAAGTTTCTTAAATATTATTAAATGATTATATATGAGGAAATGTGAGTTAAAAAATGTATTTTAATAATAAAATAATAAAATAAGATAAGAAACCCGTTAAAAAGTTTCTTAAATAAGAAACTTTTATAGGATTTCTTAAAAATTTCTTAAATTTTTAATAATAAAATAAGTTAAGAAACCCTTGATAATGGTGATCTTATGAGCCACAAAATTAATTCATTAACCCAAGTTTGAGTCTCACATATATCATATCTTTAAAACGACGGCTTAAAGATCACTTGATATATGATATATATATATATATATAGAGTATATATTAAAACTACAAATTGATGAGAGATGTTACTGAAAATGTCATTAATTTCCTTTTTAAAACTACAAATTGATAAATATTTTTAATGATTAGTTGTTAAATCCAAACACAAGAAAAATTAATCCATAATAACACCAAATGCATGTAACATTATTTCATTAATTTGATAAATTATCATGTGGTGAAATGATATAATATCCGACTTATCCAATATGTCATTGGATAAAATGAAGGATTTCATAACCAACTAAGATATTTTGTTAAGCTTGAGTAAGAACGGGCCAAGGTAGAGGTCAAGTGTCCAGTTGTCGTGATTTGATACTCTTTTACTATTTAGTTCTTATTTTCTGTCGACCACTATCAATTCATCTTAAATCAATATTGAAATTAAACAACCGCACCGTTCATCCACATATATCACTCCTTACATCTTTTCTTATTTATAGTTTTACATATGTTCTTAAATATATACTAACATAAGGATTTCTATAATTGTCTTTACGGGTGATTTGCTAGATTAGAACAAAATTAAATGTTAATTATTGAAATAGAGCAAATGTTTGTAAATTAGTAGAATAGTTTTTTTAATTTATTATATACTATTTTGCCCTTTTTTAATGAGGAAAAAAAAAACATTATTACGAAAATGCCATTAATGAAATCTGCCACGTAAGCGATCAACTCTATCACATGGACAAAGTGCAGTATAGTAGAGTTAGAGTTCCAGCGCAGTAGAGTTAAAGTATGCTTAGTAGAGTTGACATTAATGAAATTTCGTGTATAGTAGAGTTAGATTTCCAGCGTGATAGAGGTGAAGTGTGCTTGGTAGAGTTAGATTTCCAGCATAAAAGAGTTGTTGTTTGTGCTCTAATCAACTCTATCACATGGACAAAGTGCAGTATGGTAGAGTTAGAGTTCCAGAGCAGTAGAGTTAAAGTATGCTTAGTAGAGTTGACATTAATGAAATTTCGTGTGTAGTAGAGTTAGATTTCCAGCGTGATAGAGGTGAAGTGTGCTTGGTAGAGTTAGAGTTCCAGCATAATAGAGTTGTTGTTTGTGCTCTAATAAACTCTTATACACGGACATAGTGCAGTATGGTAGAGTTATTACCTCACCTAACCTACTTTCGTAGTAGAGCTTAAATTACGTATTTACCCCTAAGTTATTACCTTATCTGCCGCGCATCCAACTGATTCCTCCATAAGTGACGCCATTGTAGCTTTCTTGAAGCTCCTTTACTTCTTCGCTGCTCCTTTGCTTTTTCTGTTTATGTTTGGATCTATGGATCAAATCATTTTGGTTTGTGGGATATGGAGTTTTAATTAAAATCGATGGATATTTTTGGTGGACCAGTCGTACGGGTGTTGGATCATAGGCATTGTCGAAGATTTAAGGCTCGATGAATTTCTAGAGATGGTCTATGCTGATTTTCGTTTGGATGCACATTGTCATGAGATAAAACTAAGCTACATGCCAAATGTTGTCATTCAGTCACTACCAGAAGATACTCCACCTGTAATTGTGAGTAACGATAGACAATTGCAAGTGTTTATTTCACAATTTCGCAACGAAGCAATGCGTCTATGTGTCGAAATTACCACTAGATCTCGTGTTTCAGTGAGTTACCCTGAAAAAGGTCAGTGTAGTTGGAGAAACGTTGACGAGAAATTCCAGTGTAAGTCGGAGAATGATGCCTCGTATGTTCGGTGTAGTAGAGTTGATCCGGTGTTTAGTAGAGGTGTACCAAACAATGAGCGTATACCAAAAAATGTGAAACATGAAGGTGAACATGCTGAGGACGAGGATGTGGAATTCAGATTCGACTGTTGCGATGATATGGATGGCGCAAACTCGGATGATGAAGATTATATCACTGTTCGTAGCAAATCAAAGGAAGAAAAGAAGAAAAACCTGTCGGAGCAAGAAACGGGGTTGGATTTGAATGCTGAGTATTTGGGTATAGAGATGTCATCACTCGCATTGGTTGTTTGGCAACGATACTCATCAAAAAAAGAACTCATGACCAGGCTAAAAGTACTTTCTGTCTTACAGAGGTTTAACTTCGATGTTGTTGCTTCATCGAAGACAGTGTTGGATGTGAAATGTTGGGTACCAAACTGTCAGTGGAGAGTGCGAGTTTCACCTGCCGACGACGGTGGATGTTTCTTTGTCCAGAAGTATATGGGAGAACATAGTTGTTCTGTTACGCAGAGATCAGGTCGTGCATGACAAGCGTCAACGGAAGTCTTAGGAAGGTTATACTTGGAATTCGTAGGTGGAATTGGGCCATCTGTTCTTCCTCAACACGTTGTTGATTCAATGAGCAAGCGATTCAGTCTAAAGGTACAAACGTAATTTTACGCCATGGTAGAGTTAATCTTCGTAGTAGAGTTAAATTGCAGTGCAGAGTTAGTCTGTCGTTTGGTATAGTTGGCTTGCAGTGTAGTAGAGTTTGATTGCAATGCTGACGTATTAGTAGAGTTGGACTGACAGTGTGGTAGAGTTGGATTATGTGTAATAGAGTTAGGGTGTAGTGTGTGGTAGAGTTAGATTGTAGTGTAGTAGAGTTAGTGTGACGTATGGTAGAGTTAGTTTGACATTTAAGTCTGACGTTTATGCAGTGTAGTAGAGTTAGATTGCAGTACTGACGTATTAGTAGAGTTGGACTGACAGTGTGGTAGAGTTTGATTATGTGTAATAGAGTTAGGGTGTAGTGTGTGGCAGAGTTATATTGCACTGTAGTAGAGTTAGTGTGACGTATGGTAGAGTTAGTTTGACATTTTAGTCTGACGTTTATGCAGATGAAGTACTGGAAAACACACCGTACTCTAAGCCAAGCACGACCCTAGTTACCGGAAGTTCGGAAAGTAGTTATGAGGAACTTCCATCGTACTTGTTTGCTATTAGAAGAGCGAATCCCGAAACTCTAATAAAGCTTGAAGTTGACGGGCAAGATAGGTTTAAGTTTCTTTTCATCGCTTTTGATGCAAGTATTAGGGGTTTTCCCTATATGAGGAAGGTTGTTGTTGTCGATGGTACATTTTTGCTAGGGAAGTATAAATGTACTCTATTAACCGCTACCATGCAAGATGGTAACTTCAACATATTTCCTATGGCTTTTGGTGTGGTTGATACCGAGAATGACGAATCTTGGGAATGGGTTTTTAGAAAGCTAAACCGTGTGATCCCTAATGACAGAGAACTTGCCATCATATCAAATAGACATAAATCCATTGCTAAAACCATAAAGATTGTGTACCCACTTTCTTCTCGGGGTATTTGCACCTACCACCTACGTAAGAACATTTTGTCGAAATTTAGAGGTGGCGAGCCCTTTAAGTTGTTCAAGAAAGCTGCCACCGCTTTTAGGGTCAATGAATTCAACGCTATACTTGCTCAGATCCACGCGTTAAATCCAAAGCTTCATGCCTACTTGATAAAAGCTGACGTGCGTTTGTGGAGTCGAGTGTACTTTCCCGGAAACAGATACAATTTCACTACGTCGAACATTGCAGAATCAATAAACCATGCATTATCAGAGGCAATAACTTTTTCCATTGTCCAGCTTATAGATGCAATAAGGTCGATCTTAACACGTTGGTTCGCGAAGCGGAAGACGAAGGCCACTCTGACGTCAACTTTTCTAACAGCATCTGTTGAAAAGCTCCTAAAGGTAGAGTTACCATTGCACATAGTAGAGTTAGTCCCTTCATAGTAGTGTTAACAATCCCTTTAGTAGAGTTAACATTATTGTTATAAATGATAAACAAGGGTCGATGAAGCTAGACAGTACAACGTGCAGGACATAGACGAACACCAGGCTGTTGTTACGCGATCTGAAACTTCTCATTTAGTCAACTTGACTGAGAAGACGTTTTCTTGCAAGAGGTATGATGTCGAAAAAATTCCTTGTGTCCATGCCATTGTCGTTGCTGAGGCTTGTAGAAGGCCGTCGATCGAACTTACACATCCATACTATCACACGACCTACTTGTACAACGTATACTCTGGTAGTACCTTTCCAAGAGATGATGCACTTCTCGTTCCGTTGGAAGTGAGTTGTAAGCTGTGTAATCCACCACACGTACGTCAACAACCAGGGAGGCCGAAGAAATCGTGGATAAAGAGCTGGTTCGAGTCTTCTCTGCCCGAAAAACGTCCAAGAAAAGTTTCAACTTGTTCTAAATGTAAGAAACTTGGTCACAATGTCCGGACATGTAATCAAAGCATTCATTCTTGAATAGAAGAGTTAACACTGTGTTTGGTCGAGTTGGATCACCTGTATGGTAGAGTTAGATCAACTGTATGGTAGAGTTAGTCTTCTGGTCGGTCGAGTTGGATAACCTGTATGGTAGAGTTAGTCCTCTGTATGGTAGAGTTGGTCCTCTATTGATCGAGTTGGATCATCTGTTTGGTCGAGTTAATCCTCTGTTTGGTCGAGTTATTCCTCTGTTTGGTCGAGTTGGATAACCTGTATGGTAGAGTTAGTCCTCTGTATGGTATAGTTAGTCCTCTGTACGGTAGAGTTAGTCCTCTGTTGGTCGAGTTAGTCCTCTGTTTGTCGAGTTAGTCCTCTGTTTGGTCGAGTTAGTCCTCTGTGTGGTCGAGTTATTCCTCTGTTTGGTCGAGTTATTCCTCTGTTTGGTCGAGTTAAGAATACGCTAATGGTTGAAAGAGAAATTACATTAACTATGCGAGACGAAACGAGTACATAAACGAAAGAAATCGAAAACGAGTACATAAACGAAAAGAGTACAATAACGAAAACGAAAACGAGTACAACAACAAAAAGGAAATTACATTCAACAACTAATGGTGAGGAAAGATCTTTCTGAATTGGAAGAACCAAGTGCATACTTCACAAGCTTCGGCCATTGGTTGATCAATGTCTTCGGCATCGAATCCTTGAAAGAAATGGAGAATCTCCAGGAATTCTCCATTGCAAGAACATCCTTCTCGACCATATGTTTTTTCGAGAAGTAGTATTTGTTGCTCTCCTTGCCAACTGAGCGATGATGGGTAACGAAAGATTCTGTTTTGGAGGTGGTCTATGTATTCCAATGTTTCTACAACTGTGTCCTGCAGTAGACGTCTTAGGACTTCATACCCCTCCTGTCTCCTGTCTGTTCCTAAACAGACTAGCACAAATCCATACAGCAGTGTGGCTTCTTCAGAGTCACCATTGGATGCTCTTTGCAGTAGCTCCAAACCCCCATCAGATTCCCATTGACAAAGAACTCTGCCATACCACATCAGTATGTGGCTTCCACATTACCGGCATTGCATAGTCTAGTGAGAAAATTGTTAAGAAGAGACTTACTTCTCAGAGGGCCATAAAATGGAACATAATGTATATCTATGTTCCTTACAACCTCATCCTCATCGCAAAACTCTTTAAATTCCTTCGAAACGCGCCTGATGCTGTAAATCTCATCAAGTCCTTCTGCTCCACATCGAGCTATGATGTTCGTCAAAGCACTGTTTGGTAAGTCCATGATATGTGCCTTGCGGACAACATTGCTTTTTTTTTGGTGAATCCATCTTTGTTCTTAAAATGTTTTTGAAAGCTTTTGAAAGATTGAAAGGTGAAGATGGAACGTTTTGGTCAAGGAGAAGATGGATAGTTTAGAAGAATTATTAACGATTGGAAGGTTATTTATAACGATTTGACTCTTCAGTTTCCCTTCATTTTAGAGTCTAATCGTTATTATGATAACATCTCGGAGATCGTGTCCAATAAACTTGATTTAACTTCCACGGCTAGTAGCAGTTGTAAACTGTTTAAATGTAATTAATACGTAGATCGTGTCCATGTCTGTCATCCTCTTAGTGGCACGGAACGTGGGTGTAGTTAGTTCTTAGTTAGATCAGGTATAGATCACTAATTACTTGTCAGTAACCAACTAATAGAGTTAGAACTATACAAATATATACTGAAATACTCTAGTACTATACAATATACACGAGTGTAGGACTATACACCGACTAAACAAAATTACCAATCAAGCTGGAGATCTTTGGTGGCTCTCATTAACAGGTTCTTATCACACTCGCGTGCATATATTAGATCACTAATAACAATTTCCGATTTTATGTGAAGTTCGTCTTTGAAATCAATGGCGTATTTCAGCCGAGAGAAGTCGACGTACTCGTTGTAAAGACCTTCGAAGTTGCATCCGATGGCCAGACACTCGATCATCTTCACAACCCACACGCCACAGTCGCCAGACCGTTTATTACATGGTACGCCCTTATTCACACGCACAATCTTATATTCCGCTGCGCTAATATGCGGTTGCATCTCCTTGGGTGAAAACTCCTTGATCATCTTCGGAATCATCACAACATATGGTCTAAAAAAAATGAGAACCATGAGAATGAACTCTATTACAAATGTAAATGTAACTCAGAATAACTCTACCAACGCGCAGACTAACTATACCATTCAGGTTATCCAACTCGACCAAACAGAGCACTAACTCGACCTAACAGAGGATTAACTCTACCATTTAGGTTATCCAACTCAACCTAACCAAGGACTAACTCTATCATTCAGGTTATCCAACTCGACCAAAAAGAGGACCAACTCGACCAATTAGAGGACTACCTCGATCTAACAGAGGACTAACTCTACCATTCAGGTTATCCAACTCGACTTAACCGAGGACTAACTCTATCATTCAGGTTATCCAACTCGACCAAACAGAGGACTAACTCAACCTAACAGAGGACTAACTCTACCATTCAGGTTATCCAACTCGACCTAACCGAGGACTAACTCTATCATTCAGGTTATCCAACTCGACCAAACAGAGGACCAACTCGACCAAACAGAGGACTAACTCGACCTAACAGAGGACTAACACTACTATACTGAATTTGAGTAACTTACATGCATGAATCTACCATTGCACTAGGGGAAGTGCAAGATGGGTCGGGATCGAAAAGGCGAATCTTTCTTTCGTTAAGATTAACTTCGAGGGCCACCCAGTGGATGTTTTGGAAATTTTGAGGGATGTAGATGGTGTCCACGTCTCTCATCCACTACTTCCTAGTGGCACTGAATGTGGGTGCAGTGCCGTCGAATACATCTTTAAACCCACCAGACCACACAAAAGTATCCTCCTTTTCCAAGTAATCCCTTTCGTACGTGTAGCACCAAAAACCGCAAAATAGTGAGTCTATGAAAGCTAGCCGATTACTCCTGTATGGACTTGGAGTTTGCAAGGATCTTTGCCAAAGGAGATTCATCCCGCAGCCAATATGCTGTAAAACTTTACTATATTAGTGCTCTAATCTAACTCTGCTAAACAAAAATTACGTCATAAAACACTTTAACTTACGCAATCGTGAAGACAACCATATCGAGGGACAGGCCACTTCTCTTTTGGGCATATCAAGCGGAGGAAGAAATCCGCATTCGGACTGTGTTTCCCGTCGCCAGTGAGTTCCAATTGATGCTTCACATAGTCGTGTAACTGAAGTACTTTTAATTTTGAAATCGGACCCAAAGGATCATAGACACTCCAAGAATGAATAACATTCTTATGAATCCGCCTGACAATGGAACAACATTAAAAAGGGGATACCTGTAAAAAGAAGAAACCAAATAGATGATTAACTATACTAAACAGATGATTAACTCTACCATACATGTGATCCAACTCGACCAAACAGATGATCTAACTCGACCTAATAGAGCACTAAGTCTATACAGGTGATCCGACTCGACCAAACAGATCATCTAACTCTACCATACAGAGGACGAACTCTACCAAACAGGTGATCTAACTCTACCATACAGAGGACTAACTCTACTATATAGAGGACTAACTCTACCAAACAGGTGATCTAACTCTACCATACAGAGGACTAACTCTACTATACAGGTGATCCAACTCGACCAAACAGATGATCTAACTCGACCAAACAGGTGATCTAACTACACTACAATTGAATATGAACAGTACCTGGTTCTTAGCGAGGAGTCATGCCTGAGTCTCTTTTGGTAAGACGTCTTCCATAAAGATTAACTCCTCCCGTGTTTGCTTACCTTTTTCAGGAGTATCCACTAGGTTTATGACGCCAACTTGTGACATCACTGGCATAAATTTTTCCACATCGTAAGGTAGTTCTTATTTTGACGGTTCTTCTAGATTCCTAGCAACTCTTGATAACGGGTTCAAAGGGTCAGATGTCTCCTGACTCTGGATAACCCATTTATTCTACAAAAAATATGAAAATGTCAACTCTATTTAACAGAACTATCAACTCTACCAGTAAGATTTATTTTTAACAGGATTACCTGGTCCGGTGGGATGGTATGTTTAGTGCTGGCTGGAGACACTTATGTGTCCTCGAGATGAGCATCCACATTTGTTGGTTTAATACATGAACCTGCACTTGGTGTTTTCCCAGAATCCGAGTCCACAAGGGTAGGCTGTTTCCAAGGAGGTGTCTGCGAAGAGCAACTCAATATGTTAGATTCACATATGGTAGAGTTGGTAATTGTGGTAGAGTTCATTTTACTAGTTTGGAAGAGCTATTTTGAACACAATAATTGTTTTTTAAAGTTAAATATAACTCGACCAAACCATATAACTGTCTGTTTTATGTGTATGTTCGTACAAAGATGTATGTAATGTTTGTTGTTTGTTGGTACATAATCAATCAAAGTAAGTCTCATTCAAAATAGAACCATACGTACCGAATTAAGTTCCTTATTATTAAGGGAGTCGGGAGTACGGGTTGTATCGCCTTCTACGTCATCTTCGCGATTAACATCTTCAAGATGTAGGCTCCCTTCGCGATTAACATCTTTAGGAGTTTGATGTCGTGCATTTGTCTGACCTCCACCCTCATCTGCCAAGCTATAAACTGAGGTTTGCGCTCTTCTCTCTTCTACCCTAAGAATCCTCTCAATCATGGCTGTATTGTCTGAGGTGTTACACTCAAGGCTATTCACGCGCTCAGTAAGCATTGTGGTCTCTGCCCTGGTATCGAGCCTACTCTCCTCAAGACGATATATACGTTCAGCAAACACCATCTCATCGTGTCTCATGCCTTCGAAGGCTCTGGTCAGACCTCTAAGAGTGTCAAGCAACACACTAGACTCCTCTGCCTTCCGCTTCTTCTTTTTAACGACTCTCACTACATCCTACGTGGTGGTGGAGTCATCCATCCTAATCTGGATTCTCTTATTTTCTTATTTCTTGTGTTTTTTCGCTTCTTTTTTGTGTTTTTTCTCTAATTTATTGTGTTATTTCTCTACATTATTGTATTTTTTCTCAACTGTATTGTGTTTTTTCTCTTCTTTATTGTGTTGTTTCTCTTTCATTTTCTCCACCTGAACTTTTGAACTAGCACTACACTTGCTCATCCTCTCCTCGACATAAGCATCCACCTTCCTCTTATTACTTTTGTCCCAAGCGGATTCATCTAGCCTGGAGGGAAGTATGTCTCCAAGCATGGTGTCAACTTTGTGGTCTGCAATATCGTTTTGCCATAGAGGCATTATCTCCAGAGGCTGTGTAGTCAGCTGCTTAAGACGTACCTAGTAGACGAGAAGATGCAATTTATTATTGAACTCTACCACTCTACATATTACTCTACGGATAACTCTACTACACGTAAATGAACTCTACTATACTTATAAAATTGAACTCTACTATACTTGAAATCAACTCCACATTACTTGAAATTGAACTCTACCACGTATGTATAGTGGAGTAAATTAACTTTACTAAAAAAGGAATTTACCTTTCCATTATTATTTGCTAGCTCTAACTTCACAAAGTCCTCGAGGTCAATGGTTTTTTTTTGATGGGTCTCCATCGTAGAATGGGGACGTCACCTGCTCTTTGCTCCCCAAATATTTCTGCGACTATGGGGATGGACTCAAATGCCCATATCAGAAGTGCGTGCACAAACCCGTGTATTATGTAATTACTGCCCGTTTTGCATCCTGCCAGTTTGATCGATTTTATCAGTTCTAGAAACGCTACTCTTCCCCATGGATGCCTCTCGAACATCTCAAAATTTGCAACCAACTTCACAGCACTAAAAGGGAGCCTACTATTTTTGTGGCAACCAAAAACTCCTACATTCAAAACCACTAGCAAGCCCACCATCTTCCTCTTCTCGAAAGACCACCCTCTACATCTCCCCAATATTTCTTTCAACTCTACCCATTTTGGTCCTTCACCAACCCCTAAGCCAATATCTTCCCAAAGTTCTTTGTGCGCTTCATCAGCCCCATTAGAAGCCTTCTCGAAGTTACCGCAATTAAGCTGCGTTATTTCAGCAAACTCGTGCAGAGAAAACCTCGTAGGACGAGCTCCAAACAGCACCCAAATCTCATACATCTTCTTAGTCACTAGTTGATTCATCAACAGGTACTGTATATGCCTACCTGTAAAGTTGAAGTTGGAATCTGCTAGTTTCAGAAAAACCCCTACGCAAGAGTTCTCTTTGATGTCTACGTATGCATCCTCACCAATACCCTTGATCATATTACTGATGTATTTTAGATTGCAGAAATGGTTGATGCTTCGATTCTTCATTACCTGTACATCGTGTGTGAGAAATTTCTTCGGGTACTTCTTGTCTGCCATATCTAAAGATGAAAGAAAACAAACGATAAGCATTATAAAACCCAACTCAACCAAACTACAACGCAACAATACATTCTTACAACCTAACTCTATTACACTACAAACCAACTCTACCTCTTTTAAATCTAACTCTATCACACGTCAGACTAACTCGACTACACTACAACCTAACTCTATTACACTACATACCAACTCTACCGCACACTACAACCTAACTCTATTACACTACATACCAACTCTACCACACGGAATCTAACTATATCACACGTCAGACTAACTCGACTACACTACAACCTAACTCTATTACACTACATACCAACTCTACCGCACACTACAACCTAACTCTATTACACTACATACCAACTCTACCACACAGAATCCAACTATACCGCATACTACAACCTAACTCTATTACACTACAAACCAACTCTACCTCTCTTAAATCTAACTCTATCACACGTCAGACTAACTCGACTACACTACAAGTTAACTCTACCATACTATAATCCAATTATACCCCCTACGACCTAACTCTACCCAACGTCATACTAATTGTACTACACGTATCATATCGCTTCTTCACCCTTACCCTCACAACTAATTACGAACTATATCACATTGGCTCTTACTGGGGAAGAAAACTACTAGACACAGAATAAGTTAGTGAAGAACAAAAACCCAAATGTCGCAAAATTGAAAAATCGAAATGTTGCAAAATTGAGAAACCCAATGTCTACGTCAACCCTAAACCCAAATCCCTTATGAAAAAGAAGAGAAAGCAGAAGAGGAGCAGAGGAAGAAGAAACTTACCGACAATGAAGACGACGCGTACGAAGAACAAGATGAAGAAGAAGACAACGAGTATGAAATACAGCAAAGAACACGTTGAGTAAGACGAGGAAGAAACAAAATCAAGAGAAGTTAACGACGACGGTTTACACTATAGGTTTCTTTATTTTTCGGGTATGAAACTAACCTGAGAAGAAGAAGAAAATATAAGAAGACATCAGTTTTTTGTTTCAAGGGTGTAACCGTAATTACACCCTTGACGCTTTTTTTTTTTGACAAAAACTATTCTAGTAATTGGCTCTATTTGAGCAATTCTTTCTTGTCTTTATTATTTCGTTTATGTTTTTTCAGTCAACAATTATTAAGTCGATAATATTTAATTTATAATTAGAGCTATGTAAAACTTGAATTCATTATCTGATATTAAACTAGACTAAAGTAAATCAATTTTGCCATTTCTTTTTTTAGCATTTGTTAATTTATATAATGATTTTAATTTTTATGTTTCTTTTCAATTTACATACAGTGATATTCTCTTTATAATATGTTAATGACGGTAAGAACTTTTGAAAAATAATATTGATTTTGTTAGCATAATATATAGCTCCAGACTTCATAAGATTCACATCTAATCTAAACTCAAGAAAAAAAATACGAAACATGTGTTTTATTACCGACATGAAAAAGTAGTGTCTAAAAAAGAAACTTCGTCGAAATTCAGAATACGACAACACATCCAACTGCCCTTTGATGTAATCGTGTAACAGCGATGGTGTGAGAGAGTCGAGAGTTTGTCCGACATAAGACCGTTAAATTTCACAGCGGAAGAGTCAAAACTGTTTAGGAGGAGAAAGATCCGTTAATGGGACCGGTGCATAGTTAAAACGACCGATAAGACACTTACAAGTAACGACGAAGTCATTATCGAACCAGTCGGTTATTTATCGTCTAAGAGTCGTTGCTAAGCAAGCCATAACCACCGTTCACTTCACTGTATTAATACAAAATTTAACAAGATATGTCATGTCTCATTTAATTCACGTTTCTTTCGGTTTAACTCGATTTTAACTATAATTCTACAATACTTATGAAGAATTAGTTAGCCTTCCTGTTTAGTGGTTTACGCAAAATTTCATTTATAATTTTTAATATCCATTTCTATATTAAAAACATTTAAATAGGTTTGTCATTTATCTTTTATTCTTAATATAGTATTAGAACCCAAAATTGAACATTTTTCACCTATGTAATCCATATAAAATGCCTCGTCTAAGTGGTATTTATAAGCGGATAGACTTTATCTGTTTCCTCATTTATTGAGGAGCCTATAAAAGTATTCAATAAGAAGATGAGCGATTTGCTAGATTAGAGCGAAATTAAGTGTTAATTATTGAAATAGAGCAAATGTTTGTAAATTACTAGAATGGTTTTTTTAATATATTATATACCATTCTGCCCTTTTGTAATGAGGAAAAAAAATTATTACGAAAATGCCATTAATGAAATCTGCCACGTAATCGATCAACTCTACCACACTAACAGAGTGCAATATGGTAGAGTTAGATTTTCAGGCTAGTAGAGTTGAAGTGTGTTTGGTAGAGTTAGATTTCCAGGCTAGAAGAGTTGAAGTGTGCTTGGTAGAGTTAGATTTCCAGGCTAGTAGAGTTGAAGTGTGCTTGGTAGAGTTAGATTTCCAGCATAATAGAGTTGTTGTTTGTACTCTAATCAACTCTACAACATGGACAGAGTGCAGTATGGTAGAGTTAGTTTTGGAAACCTAGCATACTTTCGTAGTAGAGCTTAAATTACGTATTTACCCCTCAGTTATTACCTCATCTGCCGCGCATCCAACTGATTCCTCCATAAGTGACGCCATTGTAGCTTTCTTGAAGCTCCTTTACTTCTTCGCTGCTCCTTTGCTTTTTTCTGTTTATGTTTGGATCTATGGATCAAATCATTTTGGTTTGTGGGATATGGAGTTTTAATGAAAATCGATGGGTATTTTCGGTGGACCAGTCGTACGGGTGTCGGATCATAGGCATTGTCGAAGATTTAAGGCTCGATGAATTTCTGGAGATGGTCTATGCTGATTTTGGTTTGGATGCACATTGTCATGAGCTAAAACTAAGTTGCATGCCAAATGTTGTCATTCAGTCACTACCAGAAGATACTCCCCCTGTAATTGTAAGTAACGATAGACAATTGCAAGTGTTTGTTTCACAATTTCGTAAAGAAGCAATGCGTCTATGTGTCGAAATTACCACTAGATCTCGTGTTTCAGTGAGTTACCTTGAAAAATGTTAGTGTAGTTGGAGAAACGTTGAAGAGAAATTCCAATGTAAGTCGGAGAATGATGCCTCGTATGTTCGGTGTAGTAGAGTTGATCTGGTGTTTAGTAGAGGTGGACCAAACAATGAGCGTATACCAGAAAACGTGAAACATGAAGGTGAACATGCTGAGGACGAGGATGTGGAATTCAGATTCGACTGTTGCGATGATATGGATGGCGCAAGTTCGGATGATGAATATTATATCAGTGTTCGTAGAAAATCGAAGGAAGAAAAGAAGAAAAACATGTCGGAGAAAGAAACGGGGTTGGATTTGAATGTTGAGTATTTGGACATAGAGATGTCAGCACTCGCATTGGTTGTTGGGCAACGATACTCATCAAAAAAAGAACTCATGACCAGGCTAAAAATACTTTTTGTCTTACAAAAGTTTGACTTCGATGTTGTTGCTTCATCAAAGACAGTGTTGGATGTGAAATGTTGGGTACCAAACTGTCAGTGGAGAGTGCGAGCTTCACCTGTCGACGATGGTGGATGTTTCTTTGTCCGGAAGTATATGGGAGAACATAGTTGTTCTGTTACGGAGAGATCAGGTCGTGCACGACAAGCGTCAACATAAGTCTTAGGAAGGTTATACTTGGAATTCGTAGGTGGAATTGGGCCATCTGTTCTTCCTCAACACGTTGCTGATTCAATGAGCAAGCGATTCGGTCTAAAGGTTCAAACATAATTTTACGCCATGGTAGAGTTAATCTTCGTAGTAGAGTTATATTGCAGTGCTGACGTTTAAGTAGAGTTGGTATGACAGTTTGGTAGAGTTAGATAACAGTGTGGTAGAGGTGGATTACGTGTAGTAGAGTTAGTCTGTCGTTTGGTATAGTTAGGTTTTATAGTGTGGTAGAGTTTGATAACAGTGTGGTAGAGTTGGATTATGTGTAGTAGAGTTAGAGTGTAGTGTGTGGTAGAGTTAGATTGCAGTTTAGTAGAGTTAGTCTGACGTATGGTAGAGTTCATGTGACATTTAAGTCTGACGTTTATGCAGATGAAGTACTGGAAAGCACACTGTACTCTAAGCCAAGCACGAGCCCTAGTTATCGGAAGTTCGGAAAATAGTTATGAATAAGTTACGTCGTACTTGTTTGCTATTAGAAGAGCGAATCCCGGAACTCTAATAAAGCTCGAAGTAGACGGGCATGACAAGTTTAAGTTTCTTTTCATCGTCTTTGATGCAAGTATTAAGGGTTTTCCCTACATGAGGAAGGTTGTTGTTGTTGATGCTACATTTTTGCTAAGGAAGTATAAAGGTACTCTACTAACCGCTACCATGCAAAATGGTAACTTCAACATATTTCCTATGGCTTTTTGTGTGGTTGATACCGAGAATGACGAATCTTGGGAATGGTATTTTAGACAGCTAAACCGTGTGATCCCTGATGATAGAGAACTTGCCATCATATCAGATATACATAAATTCATTCCTAAAGCCATAAAGATTGTATACCCACTTTCTTCTCGGTGTATTTGCACCTACCACCTACGTAAGAACATTTTGTCAAAATTTAGAGGTGGCGAGCCTTTTAAGTTGTTCAAGAAAGCTGCCACCGCTTTTAGGGTCGATGAATTCAACGCCATACTTGCTCAGAATCAGGCGTTTAATCCAAAGCTTCATGCCTACTTGATAAAAGCTGACGTGCGGTTGTAGAGTCGAGTGTACTTTCCTGGAAACAGATACAATTTCACTACGTCGAACATTGCAGAATCAATAAACCATGCATTATCAGAGGCAAGAACTTTTCCCATTGTCCAACTTATATATGCACTAAGGTCGATGTTAACACGTTGGTTCGCGAAGCGGAAGACGAAGACCACTCTCACGTTAACTGTTCTAACAACATCTGTTGAAAAGCTCCTATAGGTAGAGTTACCATTGTCCATAGTAGAGTTAGTCCCTTCATAGTAGAGTTAACAATCCCTTTAGTAGAGTTAACATTATTGTTATAAATGATAGACAAGGGTCGATGAAACTAGACAGTACAACATGCAGGACATTGACGAACACGAGGCTATTGTTACGCGATCCGAAACTTCTCATTTAGTCAACTTGACTAAGAAGACGTGTTCTTGCAAGAGGTATGATGTCAAAAAAATTCCTTGTGTCCATGCCATTGCTGTTGCTGAGGCTTGTAGAAGGCCGACGATCAAACTTATACATCCATACTATCACACGACCTACCTGTACAACACATACTCTGGTAGTATCTTTCCAAGAGATGCTGCACTTCCCGTTCCGTTGGAAGTGAGTCGTAAGCTGTGTAATCCACCCGAAGAAATCGCAGATAAAGAGCTGATTCGAGTGTTCACCACCCAAAAAACGTCCAAGAAAAGTTTCAGCTTGTTTTACGCTTGGTAGAGGTATACTGTGTTATGTGGTAGTGTTAGTTAGACCGTGTTATGTGGTAGAGTTAGACCATGTTATCTGGTAGAGTTAACACTCCGTTTGGTAGAGTTCTCTATTCCTTGGTAGAGTTAGACCTTGTTATGTGGTAGAGTTAACACTACGCTTGGTAGAGTTAGACCGTGTTATCTGGTAGAGTTAGACTGTGTTATCTGGTAGAGTTAACACTCCGTTTGGTAGAGTTCTCTATTCCTTGGTAGAGCTAGACCTTGTTATGTGGTAGAGTTAACACTACGCTTGGTAGAGTTAGACCGTGTTAACACTACGCTTGGTAGAGTTATACCGTGTTATGTGGTAGAGTTAACAATACGCTAATGGTTGAAAGGGAAATTACATTAACTATTCAAGACAAAAATGAGTACAAAAACGAAAACGAGTGCAAAAACGAAAAGGAAATTACATTAACTATTCGACAACAAAAGGTTGGGAAAGATTTTTCTGAATTCGTAGTACCAAGTGCATACTTCACAAGCTTCGGCTATTGGTTGATCAATGTCTTCGGCATCGAATCCTTCAAAGAAATGGAGAATCTCCAGGAATTCACCTCTGCAAGAACATCCTTCTCGATCATATGTTTTTCTGAGAAGTAGCAATTGTTGCTATCCTAGCCAACTGAGCGATCCTGGGTAACGAAAATTTCTGTTCTGGAGGTGGTCTATGTATTCCAATGTTTCCACAACTGTTTCCTGCAGTAGACGTCTTTGGACTTCATAACCCTCCTGTCTTCTATTATTTCCTAAACAGACTAGCACAAATCCATAAAGCAGTGTGGCTTCTTCACAGTCACCATTAGATGCTCTTAGCAGCAGTTCTAAACCACCATAACAATTCCCATTAACAAATAACTTTATCATACCACATCTGTATGTAGCTTCCACATTACCGGCATTGCATAATCTAGTGAAGAAATTGTTCAAAAGAGACCTACTTCTGAGAGGGGAATAGAATGGAACATAACATATATCTATATTCCTGAGAACCTTATTCTCATCGCAAAGCTCTTTAAATTCCTTCGACACGAGCCTTATACTGTAAATCTCATCAGGTCCTTCCGCTCCACATCGAGCTATGATGTTCGTCAAAGCATTGTTTGGTAAGTCCATGATATGTGCCTTGCGAACAACATTGTTTTTTTGTTAAATCCATATACCCAAAAGTATTACCTTTATTTGGAGTTCTTGAAATGTTTTTGAAAGCTTTTGAAAGATTGAAAGGTGAAGATGAAACATTTTGGTAAAGGTAAGATGGATAATTTAGAAGAAGTTATTAACGATTGGAAAGTTATTTATAACGATTTAACTCTTCAGTTTCCCTTCCCTTTAGAGTCTAATCGTTATTATGATTATATCTCGGAGATCGTGTCCAATAAACTTGACTTAACTTCCACGGCTAGTAGAAGTTGTAAACTGTTTAAATGTAGTTAATACCTAGATCGTGTCCATGTCTGTCATCCACTGTTTGTTAGTGGCACAGAATGTGGGTAGAGTTAGTTTTTAGTTAGATCACGTATGGTTTCGAATAGGATTACTAATTACTTGTCAATAACTAACTATCTAATAGAGTTAGAACTATACAAATATATATTACTCTAGGACTACACAATATACACTAGAGTAGGCCTAGACACAGACCAAACAAATCTACCAATCCAGCTGGAGATCTTTGGTGGCTCTGATGAGCAGGTTCTTATCTAACTCGAGTGCAGATTCTGGATCACTAGCAGCAATTTCCGATTCTATAGTAAGTTCGTCTTTGAAATCAGTGGCGTATTTCAGCCAAGAGAAGTTGACGTACTCGTCAGAAAGACCTTCAAAGTTGCATTCGATGGCCAGACACTCGATCATCTTCGCAACGAACACGCCACAGTCGCCAGAGCATTTATTATGTGGTACGCCCTTAGACACATGCACA
This sequence comes from Lepidium sativum, assembly GCA_023374145.1. Taxonomy (NCBI): domain Eukaryota; kingdom Viridiplantae; phylum Streptophyta; class Magnoliopsida; order Brassicales; family Brassicaceae; genus Lepidium; species Lepidium sativum. The sequence continues at coordinate 28,611 of JAKUCM010005835.1, forward strand.
ATTTTATATTCCGCCGCGTTAATATGTGGTCGCATCTCCTTGGGTGAAAACTCTTTGATCATCTTCAGAATCATCACGACACATGCTCTACAAAAAATAAGAACCATGTGAATGAACTCTATTACAAATGTAAATGTAACTCTACCAAACCCCATACCAACTCTACTAAACTAAAACATAACTCTACCAAACCGCAGACTAACTCTACCAAAAGCAATCCAAGTATACCACACTACATACCAACTCTACTAAACTATAATCCAACTCTAACCAAACTGCAATTCAACTCTACCAAACGCAATCCAACTATACCACAATACAGTCCAACTCTACTAAACTACAATCCAACTCTAACCAAACTGCAATTCAACTCCACCAAACGCAATCCAACTATACCACAGTACAATCCAACTCTACAATCTGACTCTACCAAACGTTGTTTGAGTAATCAAACTCTACCATATGAACTCTACTATAGTGAATTTGAGTAAGTTACTTGCATGACTCTACCATTGCACCAGGGGGAGTGCAAGATGGGTCGGGATCGAAAAGGCGAATCTTTCTTTCGTTGAGATTAACTTCGAGGGCCACCTAGTGGATGTTTTGAAAATTATGAGGGATGTAGATGGTGTCCACGCCTCTCATCCACTGCCTCCTAGTGCACTGAATGTGGGTGCAGTGCCGTCAAATACATCTTTAAACCCACCATGCCATACAAAAGTATCCTCCTTTCCCAAGTAATCCCTTTTGAACGTGAAGCACCAAAAACCACAAAACAGTGGTTCCATGAAAGCTAGCCGATTACTCCTGTATGAGCTTGGAGTTTGCAAGGATCTTTGCCAAAGGAAATTCATCCCGTAGGTAATATGCTGTAAAAACTTTACTGTATTAGTGCTCTAATCTAACTCTACTAAACTAAACAAAAATTATGTCATAATACACTTTAACTTACGTAATCGTGAAGCCAGCCACATCGAGGGACAAGCCACTTATCTTTTGGGCATATCAAGCGGAGGAAGAAATCTGCATTTGGACTGGGTTTCCCGTCGCTAGTGAGTTCCAATTGATGCTTCACATAGTCGCGTAACCGAAGTACTTTTAATTTTAAGATTGGACCAAAAGGATCATAGACACTCCGAGAATGAATAACATTCTCATGAATCCGCTTGACAATGGAACAACCTTGGAAAGGGGATACCTGTAAAAAGAAGAGACTGTAAGACCATATCAATTCTACCATAAAGGATTAACTCTACCGTAAAAGTGAACTAACTCTACCATACAACAGTCTAACTCGACCAAACAAAGGACCAACTCGACCAAACAACAGTCCAACTCGACCAAACAAAGGATTAACTCTACCGTAAAAGTGAACTAACTCTACCATACAGGTGATCCAACTCGACCAAACAAAGGACTAACTCTACTATACAGGTGATCCAACTCGACCAAACAGAGGACTAACTCTACCATACAAGTGAATTAACTCTACCAAACAGGTGATCCAACTCGACCAAACAGAGGACTAACTCTACTATACAGTTGATCCAACTCGACCAAACAGAGAACTAATTCTACTATAGAGGTGATCCAACTTGAACAAACAGAGGACTAACTCTACCATACAAGTGAACTAACTCTACCATACAAGTGATCCAAGTCGACCAAACAGAGGACTAACTCTACCATACAAGTGATCCAACTCAACCAAACAGAGGACTAACTCTACCATACAAGTGAACTAACTCTACCATACCGGTGATCCAACTCGACCAAACAGAGGACTAACTCTACCATACAGGTGATCCAACTCGACCAAACAGAGGACTAACTCTACCATACAAGTAAACTAACTCTACCATACAGGTGATCCAACTCGACCAAACAGAGGACTAACTCTACCATACAGGTGATCCAACTCGACCAAACAGAGGACTAACTCTACCATACAAGTGATGAAACTCGACCAAACATAGGACTAACTCTACCATACAGGTGATCCAACTCGACCAAACATAGGACTAACTCTACCACATAAGTGATGAACTCTACTATAGTTGAATATGAACAGTACATGATTCTTAGCGAGGACTCGTGCCCGAGTCTCTTTCGGTAACACGTCTTCCATAAAGATTAACTCCCCTTGTGTTTGTTTACCCTTTTCAGGAGTATCCACCAGGTTTATGACGCCAAGTGACATTCCTGGCTTAATTTTTTCCACGTCGTAAGGTAGTTCTTCTTTCGACGGTTCTTCTAGATTCCTAACAACTCATGATAACGGGCTCAAAGGGTCAGATGTCTCCTGACTCTGGATAACCCATTTATTCTAGAAAAATATGAAAATGTCAACTCTATTTAACAGAACTATCAACTTTACCAGTAAGATTTATTTTTAACGGGATTACCTGGTCTGGTGGGATGGTATGTTTAGTGCTGGCTGGGGACACTTGTGTGTCCTCGAGGTGAGCATCCACATTTGTTGATTTAATACCTGAACCTGCACTTGGTGATTTCCCCGACTCCGAGTCCACAAGGGTAGGCTGTTTCCAAGGAGGTGTCTGCGAAGAGCAACTTAATATGTTAGATTCACATATGGTAGAGTTGGTAATTGTGGTAGAGTTCGTTTTACTGGTTTGGAAGAGCTATTTTGAACACAATAATTGTTTTGTAGAGTTAAACATAACTCGACCAAACCATATAACTGTTCATTTTATGTGTATGTTCGTACAAAGATGTATGTAATGTTTGTTGTTTGTTGGTACATAATCAATCAAAGTAAGTCTCATTCAAAATAGAACCCTACGTACCGAATTAAGTTCCTTATTATTAGGGGAGTCGGGAGTACGGGTTGTATCGCCTTCTACGTCATCTTCGCGACCTACATCTTCAGGATGTAGGCTCCTTTCGCGATTAACATCTTTAGGAGTTCGATGTCGTGCACTTGTCTGACCTCCACCCTCATATGCCAAGCTATAAACTAGGGGTTGCACTCTGGTCTCTTCTAGCCTAAGAATCCTCTCAATGGTTGTATTGTCTGAAGTGTTACGCTCCAGCCTATTCACGCGTTCAGTAAGCATTGTGGTCTCGAGCCTACTCTCCTCAAGACGATATATACGTTCAGCAAACACGTTCTGATCATGTCTCATCCCTTCGAAAGCTCTAGTCAGACCTCTAAGAGTGTCAAGCAACGCACTAGACTCCTCTGCCTTCCGATTTTTCTTTTTAACGACTCTCACCACATCCTGCATGGTGGTGGAGTCATCCATCCTAATCTGAATTCCCTTCTTCTCTTATTTCTTGTGTTTTTTCACTTCTTTATTGTGTTTTTTCTCTACTTTATTGTGTTTTTTCTCTACTTTATTGTGTTTTTTCTCTATTGTATTGTGTTTTTTCTCTTCTTTATTGTGTTGTTTCTCTTTCACTTTCTCTACCTGAAATTTTGAACTAGTACTACGCTTGCTCATCCTCTCCTCGACATAAGCATCCGCCTTCCTCTTATTACTTTTGTCCCAAGCGGATTCATCTAGCCTCGAAGCAAGTATGTCTCCAAGCATGGTGTCAACTTTGTGGTCTGCAATATCGTTTGGCCATAGAGGCATTATCTCCAGAGGCTGTGTAGTCAGCTCCTTAAGACGTACCTGGTAGACAAGAAGATGCAATTTATTATTGAATTCTACCACACTACATATAACTCTACAGATAATTTTACTACACGTAAATGAACTCTACTATACGTGAAATCAACTCCACATTA
>JAKUCM010005836.1:0-53917 GCA_023374145.1 Lepidium sativum
GAGAGACTATAGATAGTGTAACAACTGTGGCAGAAACTGGCATTACAATAGATCAGACCGCAAGCGCTGTGCAAACTATGGATGATGGTTCGTGTGTACAGCCTGCTTCGATAATCAATCCTCTTCATTCTTGTATTAGCGATACCAACCTGGAAAATTCACCAAGGAAGGTGGAGAACGTTCCATCATGCCAAGATTTGGTCTCGGAAGCTCTTGTTTCTGCAGTTGCATCAGTAAATCCTGTGTCACCTTGCCTTAGCATAGATCCAGTAAGTGTTTCTCCTGTACTAATAACTCCGACTGAGAGTGTCTCTCCTAGGATTAGAAACAGCAGGAAAAGCTTGAGGACATCATCAATGTCCACCGCATCACAAAAAGATATCAAGAGAGAGAACCAAATAACTACAGAAGTTATGGAGCCTTCTCCAGCTATGTCCACAGAGATATTAAACCTATGTAGTACTTTGGCTACAACAAAAAGTGGAGCTTTTCCTGTGCCAACTAGGCAATTGGCAGCTAGCCTCCACAAAGGCATGAAACTTCTTGACTCTTATCGCCAGAGTACAGCTCAAAGACGATCAACATTTAGGTTGTCCTACAAAGGTCTAGAATCCAAGCCTTCTACCGTTTTAAGTAAGGCTGATGTAGGTGTGCAGGCTTATCCTGAAGCTGATATAATAGTGGAAGAGAACCCCAAAGAAGTACTATGCAGTAAATGCAAATGCAGAGCAGAATGTGCCCAAGAATTAAGTGACATATCTAATCTTCAGTTAGCACCTGTTGACAACTCAGAAGTTTCAGAAAAGTCAATTTTCCAAGTTCCTAAAGTAAGAATAGTGGCTTTTGCAAAGATCAGGGTTTTTGTTTCGCATTTGCAAAGTGTAACGATATGATAAGAGTTTTCTGCACCTTGCAGGCAGTGGAAAAGGTTCTAGCAGGGTCTATCAGAAGAGAAATGGCTATGGAAGAGTTCTGCACTAAGCAAGCCTCTGAAATATCACAGCTTAATCGGCTGGTATGATCCTTTCTTATGTTTGCTAGCTTGTTTACTTTCTACATAACTTTCTAATTGTCTCTGAAAATTTGAACAGGTGCAACAGTACAAACATGAGAGAGAGTGCAATGCCATCATAGGACAAACAAGGGAGGACAAGATTGTTCGCCTTGAAAGCCTCATGGATGGTGTGTTATCGAAAGATGATTTCCTGGATGAAGAATTTGCATCTCTCATGCATGAGCATAAGGTAATTTTTGGTGATACAATTATGTTGAAAATTATTGAACCGATGTAGAAATGTTTCCTTACATGTAATGCTGCAGCTTCTGAAGGACATGTATGAGAACCACCCTGAAGTATTGCAGACGAGGATTGAGTTAAAAAGAGTACAAGAAGAGCTTGAAAGTTTCAAGAACTTCTATGGTGACATGGGAGAAAGGGAAGTATTATTGGAAGAGATTCAGGATTTAAAGGCACAGCTACAATGTTACACTGACCCTTCTCTCACATCATCTCGGAAAAGAGGTTCCATGCTTAGGCTGACATACGCATGTGACCCAAACCAGGCTCCGGCACTTAATACCATTCCTGAGTCAGTAGACGGGAGTCCTGAGAAAGCAATAGAACAGGAAAGACTTTGTTGGATAGAAGCAGAGAGCAACTGGATCTCTCTTGCCGAGGAATTAAGAAATGAACTTGATGCTAATAGGTTGCAAATGGAAAAACAAAAACGTGAACTGGATACTGAGAAAAGATGTGTGGAAGAGTTGACGGAAGCAATGCAGATGGCAATGAAGGGTCATGCACGGATGATTGAACAATATGCAGACCTGGAAGAGAAGCATATGCAATTGCTTGGAAGACACAGGAGGATCCGAGAAGGAATAGACGATGTTAAGAAGGCAGCAGCCAGAGCAGGAGTCAAAGGAGCAGAGTCCAGATTCATAAACGCACTTGCAGCAGAAATTTCAGCTTTGAAAGTGCAAAGAGAGAAGGAAGCACAATACTTCAGGGATGAGAACAGGAGTCTCCAGTCACAACTAAGAGATACAGCTGAGGCTGTTCAAGCAGCAGGAGAGTTACTTGTTCGACTTAAAGAAGCTGAAGAAGGATTAAAAACTGCAAAGGTACATATGAAGTTAATATTTCTAAAACTTCACCCATATGTGCCATTTTTCTCAGTAATCAATTCTAGATACGACTCTTAATCTTTCTGGCTTGTGCGTTCACAGAAACGAGCAGTGGATGCTGAATATGAAGCGTCAGAAGCATATAAAAAAATTAACAAGATGAAGAGGAAACACGAAACCGAAATCAGCCCTCCTAAAAAACAACACATTGAAGAATCACACAATTCCATAGAATCTCTGCAAGCTTCTTTTAATGGCAATGCTGTGGCTAAATATGATGAACTAGTAGAACCATCCGCAAGTTCAGGTGACCATCAGTGGAGGGAAGAGTTCGAGCCATTTTACAAGAAAGACGAAGAGTTGTCAAAACTCACGGAACCTTCTTGGTTCTCAGGGTATGACCGCTGCAACATATAATCTCGTTTCCACAATAATGTTATCTTTTGTAATGTGTATAGACAAAAACAAAAGACATGTTGGGGTTCAATCTGATTCTGTGAGATACAGGTATAATGTTTGCACCATTTTCTTCAACCTGTCCTCCCTAATCATTGTATTCTTTAAACCCTATAGTTCTACAAACTTAATTTATGATTTATACAACTTTGTATTCAGTCCAACTCTCATTTTAGGAAGATGACTTTGTTAGATTCAGTCAGCGAAAAGCCAACATTTTTTTTTCTTTTCTAATTGCAACTACCGTTATCGTTTTGTTTTAAAACATCAAGAATTATATAAGTGAACAAACTTATTCTCGTTTCTTACAAGTTCAGTAACAAATACATAATAATTGTAAATAATACAGAGATGTCCAGAAAAGTTCTTGTCATTTTTTACATACTTAATATGAAGTTCTGGTTTTGGTTCAGATGAAATCAACAGATGCACAAGCAAAGAAGAAACGATAGTAAACATTAATTCCACATGTTCCACTCCGTATCCATCACTACTTGGTTTCTGTATGTACAGAGAGGTAATCATAAACACCTTAAACCAATGCTATGGCTCAAGCTTCATCTGAAGTGTTGGCTCAGAACCTAAAACATAAAGATAATAGATTAAGCATGAGACTGGTTTTAAAGTTATAATGGACCATTTTGGTTCAAATGTTTCTTACAGTTGTTGCTCTGTTGCTGGATATCTCCAAAACCCATTTGAACAATGCTTTGCAGGTCATTATTTTCCCAGAATCCCGGTGCCTGAAATGAATCAAAAACACAAAAACAAATCAGCTTGAGTTTATGATACACCCAAACAAGTTTCTTGAAATATTAGCAACTAACTACCTCAGTTTGAACAAATCCATCACCCGAGGGGAATTGAGTGTCTGAAAATCTGGGCATGTTCTTGCCTAGGGAATAGAATCCTGATGGAAGTCTTTGCTCTGAGCAAGCTATTGCGTAAAGAGACTGCGTTAAAGATTCCCCTGGTTGAATCATCTACACATACAGATCCACGCATTTTAGACAGAGAATATTTGATAAAGAAGACAATGACATCACAGCTTCAAAAACAAAATTTTACCTCTGTGGACAAAGCAGCATGAGCATTGAACTCCATCCTTGGGTTTACTGTAGCCAGCTTCATGGACAAGAACTGAAGAAACAGATGTAAGAAATACTCAGTTCTGATTTCAAAAACAGTTGAAAAAATCCGGATATTTACCTCAACTTGTCTCTGCAAGGACTGCACATAATTTATAATTTCATCAAGCATGACTGCTTTCCCTGTGATCCGGTTGCAACCAGGAACCAGATCTTGAAGCAACGTCATTCTCTCGCTGATCTTTTCTCTTCTCGCCTGAAACCAACCACACAGCAAACAAAAAAAGATTAACATTGTAAACATCAAAATAGCCGATATTGATTAATACAGATCAGTTTTTCAAAGCTGTTTCGTACTCGTTCAGCAAGACTATGGCTATCGGTTGCCTGACCCCTTCTAGCTCTAACATGAATATAATCCTTTGGTGGCTCAGGAGGCTTTGCATCGTCCTTATTGTCGCCTTTACTATCACACTTCTCTATTCCATTTTTACTGCTACCAGCTTCATCCTGCTTGCTTCTCTTCCCAGCCTTGGATCCACCATTCTCTCCTGAAATCTGATCATGAATCCCATTAAAAAAATTATTGCCAGAGTCAAAATATCTCCAGATTATCAAGAACACACTAAAGGCTTAAAGTCTACGCAACACTCTTATACATATGGTTCATAAGAAGGCTGCAGTTTGTTTAAGTCTATTTCTTTGAAACAGAGAAACAGAGATTGTGAATCAGTACCTTGGAATTGGAAGCTGTAAGGGACGAAGAAGCTGGAGATTCCTTGCCATTACTTGTGGGGATCGATTTTCGCTTCCGGGAATTAGATTTGGTGGGCGCTCGATCCGAAGCACCGCAAACTGAATCTGGATCCAACAACGAGCTCTTGTTACTCTCCTGTGTTGTTGCTTGTGACCCGAGAACCCCATAAATTCGATCGGATCCGAATTGACCAGGATAAGGCGGGAATCGGATTCCTCCAGAAATTGGGAAATTCTCGGAGATCTGAGAATTCAGAGGGAAAGATTGTAGAGTTAACGGTGAAATCTCTTGAGTATTGCAGTATCTTCCGAGGAAGTCGCCGATTGTTCCGTCATTGCTATTGCCAAAGGGATCGCTCTGACCCAAAGGTAAGTAATTTAGGGTTTGTTCTGTTTCTTTGTCCATATTCTTCTAAAAGACTAGAATTTTGTGACTCAAAAGTGAATTTCAACAGCTTCTGGGAATTCTGAAGAAAACCCAGAATCTGTATCAGAAAGCAAGAGTAAAATTGAGTGAAAACAACCAAATGGAGAAGTAAAAAGACAGACTTTCTGTGTGGTTCTTCTGAGACTCCAAACAAGTAACAACTTTTAACTTACACCTCGAGAAAGAGATTGAAATTCCGAGGAAAAAGAAAGCAACTTCCAACTATGGGTTTATGAAAGATCTATAAGAAAAAAAGGAAATGAGTCAGGAAGAGAGAAGCTGAAGAATTAGAAATGAAGAAGCATGATTGATCAATCAAAAAGTGGGAAAGAGGAAAGAGAGAAAAGCGGTGACTTTTTTTACTGATCAAAGAGTGGGAAGAAGAAGAAGGTTTACAGAGAAAATGACAAAAGAGAAATTAAAAAAGAAAGAGGGAAAGTAATGATGAGAAATTATAATTTAGTTGTAATTAAAAGAGTGAATTTACAGTTCAAAAGGAGAAGAATCTTACGTGGGTTATGTTAATGTGGGAACATTAGATGGTGAAAGTGGGTAGGCTGCTTAGGCTGGCCTCTGTAATCATTGGAGTGAGAAGAGAAGAGCATGTGCATGGCAGAGACAGGAAAGTTGTGGGAGAGAAACAAACAAAAGGATAAAATTCATTTTAGTTATTCTTCCTTAAGATACTAATTTGAAAATTCGGAATTTGTTAAATTAAAGATACTCACCAAAACATGGTGTCAAAAGTCAATAATTGACTTGGAAGGTTAGATCTTGAATTTGATGACTTATTTGTTATATTTTGACAAGTGAAGCAATTTGGTGTTTGAATTTCTGAGTTGCATATGTTAATTAAGTTTATTATGTGTGACCAAAACATGAGTATACACATATATCTTTTCATAGGTTGGTGTCATGTGTGACATACAATGATACAAACGAATCTGCATTTTGCCTTTCAAGCGTATTCTGAAGTACCCTGCCTAAGACCAAAAAGCAAGTCTCTTAGGGTTCTTAAGGAATGCGTTCTAGTACTCGTTGAAGCGCTTTCTTAATTCCTCCTTGTTCCAAAGTCGTCGTCAAGTGTATCTCTTGCACCTGAAATGTTCACATTTTGCTTAATCCAACGTTTTCAAACATAGAACATATCTCTCTCTAAGGCCACAAATGAGTAGCTTCTGATATCTACCTGTCTTCCAGCTCGGGCAAGAAGTACAAACTTCCCTTCAGAAGGTGGTGTCTGCGCGAAACAGGAGCTTGGAATGTGTCTTTAGCAATAGTTTAGTCCTATGAGAATTCATATAAAAACATAACTCACATTTGAAAGCCAAAGTTGTAGGTCTTGTGAAACTACTCTTTTCTCAAATCCTTGCCGGTTGATTTTCACAGCTTCTATTCTGCAAAGTAGAAATGAGTATACAAAGATTGATCAAGATGCAGTGACAAATTGGAACCAGAATGTTCTAACATCTTTAGATGGTTATGCCTACAACATAGGTTCTCAACTAATGCAATTAACAATATCCAATTCGGCGTTCACAAAAAGTAGCAGCCAGCAATAGATATTGATATATATGGATTCAATTGCAATTCTAGGAGTGAAACAATCTAGTCACAAGTCTATTGTAATAAGCAAATGTTATGCATGAGTGCTGATCAAGACTGCCATAGTAAACGCTTTTGTTCTGTATATTGTAAAATGATAATTGTCTATACCCATTTTCCTTTAAAAGCTCTTCAAGTATTGTTTCTAGCCCTGGAAGAGGTTCAATTGCATCTCCATTGTTTGAGCTTAGCGAAGGAGATCCTGTAGAGCTGTCCTGTAACAATATTAAGTATCTATTATAGATCACTAAGACATACAGAGACAGAAACACTTTCATTCACATTTCTTTACCTTCAAAATCACTTTGTCTAATGTTTCTAGAAGAGGATCATCTTCAAGTTGTTTGATAGATAGTGTAATCCTTGATTTCTCTCTGCATTGGAACAACTCAAGATTTAAAAGTCATGTAATCATAAGACTAATAAACCGAAAGAATTGTACTCACTTGTCAATATTTGTGACTATGACTCGAACCTCATCACCATCACGTAGTACATCTCTAACATCTTGAACGTAATCCCACGAAACTTCAGACACATGCACTAGTCCAGTTAGATGATAAAGACCTATATAACACCGCATATGTCTTCATCAATATCACAAGCTCAGATGCAGAAGAAGCAAAATCAAGAAATTTTGATAAAAAAGCAGATATACCATCATCGAAACGCAAGTGGATAAAGGCACCATAATCCTCAACAGAACCTACTCTTCCAGCAAATACATCTCCAACATTAACGTTTTGTGAATACTTTGGCCATAATGCTAACTTCTCAGATAAAATCAACTTTCTATTTTCCTCATCAGCTTGAACAACCTAACATGTTAAAATTAACCTCAATTATACACATTAGAAAGATTATAAAACTAAAACTAAGGCAAGTTTTTACCTTCACAGGAAGTTTTGAACTAACCAAAGTCTTAGCTATCTCATGAATACTCTTCTGAGGCTCTTCATAGAAATAACACAACAGTAAGAAAGCACAAAACATCAATGGATACTCTGAAGGATTTGGATTAAGCTTGTGAAAAGAGAGAGTTTTGATTACCTTTACAAGAACGTGAAGGGCTTAATTGTGGATAAGGAAGAAACCCCACAAGAGAATGAAAACGAATAAGCAAGCCTCCACCATTAAAGCCTTCAACTTCACCTTCAAATGTCTCACCACTTTTACAATAAGCCTTTGCCTTTTTCCAATCGCTAGGTCCAGCATCGTCGGAGGTATCACGGAGAAGAGAATTGGAGGCTGAGAGAACGGAAGAAGAGACTGGTGACTCAGAATTTTTATCTGTATCTGCAGTGGCGGAATTTGAGAAGGATTTAACGATGGAGATGAGAGAATTTCTACTGATAGAAGAAGATGATGATGATGATGATGATGATGATGATGATGATGATGATGATGATGAAGGGAGGAGTCTGAGAGGGAAAGAGAGAAAACAGGATTGTTGATCGAAGAGATGAGAGGAGAAGGAGACAGAACCCAATGTAGTAGCGCCACCAAAAACCGCCATTGTTGCGCGGCAGAGCAAAAAAGCCGACGAAGATTTGAGTAAATTGTTAACGGATTTTTGGATAAGAAAGTGAGAGAATGAAGATTAAGGTGACGTGGCACTTTGTCAGCTCACAATTGCTAAAGAAGAAAAAAAACTGTTCGTCTACTTATAATGTCTATAATTGTACCCTCACAATTCCATAAATGTTGGATAATCACCTATTTATCACATAAATCAACATTTAGTCCTTCACATTCAGGGTAAATTTTGTAAAATTTGAAACTTAGAGGTTAATTTACAAAACAATATAGTTTCGTTCTTCAAGCAAAGAGATTACAAATACTTTTTCTTCAGTCACTTCGTAAAGGTAAAGCCTTGCAAAAACCCTCAGTACTCCGGTTTTCTCTCAGACACAAGCATTTTCTCGAGAAAACAAAATGGATTCAAACATTTTCCCACCATCTAAACAGCGAAACCAGTTTGATATACAACAATCTTTCTCGAATTTACAAGCTCAATGTTCCAATTTACTCCAGAATGTTTCGAAAACCCTTAATCCTATCTTCAACCCCGATAAGAACAACCTCAATATCTTCTCTGCTCTCGATACCTTGCGTAATCAAGCTAAAAAGTCCCTTGATTCCGGAATCTCTCGCTTCAATTCCGTTTCCCGCTCCAGTAAGGCACCAGTCTGGGCAAGAATTTCTAACGACGGCGGCGCGAGGACTCAGGTTACGGCTCCGAAACGCGGAGGCGGCGCGGGATTGTCTGCCGATGATATTGAGGAGAGATTAGCGGGAGTTCCTGTATACGCACTGAGTAATTCGAATGAGGAATTTGTGTTGGTTTCAGGTACTTCCACTGGTAAATCTCTGGGTTTATTGTTCTGTAAAGAAGAAGATGCAGAGACGCTTCTTAAACAGATGAAGAGTATGGACCCTCGTATGAGGAAAGAAGGTTCGAAAGTTGTAGCTCTTGCACTTAGCAAGGTAAAGGAATCATAAATCAATTTGCTTTTTTTCTTTGGTTCGTTTTTAGTCTCTGTGTATATAAAAACTTAAATTCATGAATTTTCTGGTATGCTTTTGCAGGTCTTCCAGTTGAAAGTTAATGGTGTAGCATTTAGATTGATCCCCGAGTCTACTCAAGTTATAAATGCTCTGAAGGTGAGTTGATTTTGCGATAGGATTGTTTCGTTTAACATTCAAAAGTTTGGCCAGTGGTTACCGTACGGAACATAATCATTATCATCCTGTTTATTCCTTCATATCACATTTCTAAATGTTATCTAACATTGAATCACCTACTCCGTGATTTTTAACCTAAGCTTAGGCCCCTCACTTCTGGCTACAACATAAGACAGAAAGTCCATGTTCATCTTGAAAATCGTTTCTGCGTTAACAATGTGTCTAGAGAATATGAAATAATCGTTTCTGTTTCTAGATAGTGTGCTGAGGTTTGTTAATGAAATAATTGGGAAAAGGATCTTTATGGTTTTTTTTTCAGCTAATTGGTTTTCTCTAAAACTACACATTCAGTTAGGTGGATCTGTACACCTAGGTGGTCGGATTTTCTTTATAGCATACAGGTCTTGTGGATGTAATCTTTCCCAGATATTGTGTAAGGAGACAGTGAAGCACTGTTGTTTCTGAGAGAAACGACAACGCAATTCATTCTGAAGCACTTGGTTAGCCACAGTGAAAGTAAATGATATATATCTTCTATCTGTGTGTATACAGGAAAGGAAAACAGCTGGTATCTGTGATGATGACTTCCATGGTGTTCCAGTTTTCCAGGTAATATTCAAAGAACCAATGCTTTCAAAACTTGTGGCTTTCTCTTACTTATTACTCTTTTGCTCTAAAATATAATCTTCTGCATCCATGGAAAGTGCAAAATTCAAGAGTATTGCTTCCTTTGAATGTTTGAGACATGTATTCTTTTCACAGTCTTCAATTTTCTTATCAATCTGAATTGTGTTTTCGTAGTCAAAGAGCTTGATTCTACGAAGTGAAAACATGAGTTATCGCCCTGTTTTCTTTAGAAAGGTTAGTTTAAACTTACAACATCCATATCACTTTTGTCCATACATTGGTTACATCACTGGCAAGTTTAAAGCTGGGCTGAGTTTCTTACAGGAGGACTTGGAAAAATCTCTAAGACGAGCCTCTGACCAACAGAACCGAATTAACCCTGTTCTGAAACCAGGCGATATTCAGGTTTTTGTTGTGATCTACCTTTAATATTCCTATTGCTTGTCAACCCATAACTTTCTCATCTCATGTTAAATTGCATGGTTTTGTATATCAAAGGTTGCAGTTTTTGAAGATATTGTCAAGGGGATGAAGGTAAACAATCAAAGAGAAAACACAACAAATGTTCTGCAATGCATTTTTCTTTATATAGACGAGTTTTGCTGAATTTGTTTTCCGGGGTTTTTGATTTAAAATTACAGGAAAGCACAACGTCAAACTGGGATGACATTGTGTTTATACCGCCTGGCTTTGAGGTTTCAACTGAGCAGACCCAGGAAGCATCATCGTAAAACCTCAACCCTCATCTTTTGTGTACACAATGCTTCACCATTTTCATAGTCATGTCTTGTCATTCAACAACTTGATGAAGACAGAGAGTTAGAAATGATCGAATGCTTTATCTTCGTTGATGATGTTCCTTCTCAGTTGTTGTGTTGCTTCTTCTATGTCGTGTTATGATATTAGTGTTACACTATTACTCGTGTTAACAGTTTAGTTCTAGAGATTACCCAGAAGAGTACAAAACAGGTTTTGTTTCTATATTTAGAATGTTTGTCGACTCTACTATTTTGTTAACCAAAGTTTATTTTTCAAGAGCACACAAGTGTGGGTTTTTGGAAAGAAAATGTTGAGCTTGTAGAATTTAGACATGATGTTACTGTCATGTTAACAGAAATCTGACTGGGTTTCCTCAACTCCAAAATTATATTAAGTTCCTTCGAGATCGTTTCTTGTATTTCAAATTGGTATTAAGACTGTAAAAATTGTTTCAATTGGGTTCTTTTTGCATCTTTGCATGCATATGAAATTACAAAGCATCCAATTTTGTAACTCTGTATATGATGCTTTTTAAACTCTTATAATTAGTGATTATTCTCCATTATTGGAGTTGTGTTTATATTTATAATACGTTGACTTCATACACACGTATACAGAGGAGGCTCCAATGACCTTTCATCTATGAGTTTGTGCATTCAAACCAGCTAATATTATGATTTGATGTAAGGAAAGAGAGAATGAATTATGAGTTATGACCAGTAGTTGTTTCATGGGAGCGGTATAAGCTGTGTTACGTCCGTGAATTAGTTGGTGTAATCATGTGAAAAGTTTGGTATATAAAGGTTGGCCAATTTGAATATTTTCAAACCCTTGTACGATCTGATCTTATTCATTGTCGCAAATGCATATTTTGATATTTGGTTTTTTAGTTGAGACCAACTTTTTTACAATTACATGTTATTAATAGAATAAGATTCCCATGTCCTTTTCTGTCTAACATTTTTACTTCTTCATATATCAATTATTGGTCGTTAAGTTGTCTCCTTAAAACCTTATCTAAGTATTTTTTAAAAAAATTTGTTTATTGATGAGTTTTTTTTTGTCAACATTGGATCACAAATGGCCGGCCCATTAATTAAGTTTTTGCAAATGCAAATGGAGAACTCGATCTCAGAATATGCAAGTGCGCATGCCTCTTGTAAACTTACCACTAGGTTAAATGACCATTGCTTTATTGATGAGTTTAGAATATATTCTATAGACCCGTTTGTTTTTCTTTAGAGTTTAGGGCTTTAATAATTAATCTTTATTCATCACTAAGTTATACTACCTAACTTTAGGATTAAGAAACAAAACCTAGTCAATTTTTCTAACTCTAAGAATCAAAATTGACTCGCAAAGATTAAATATCTAGTGATGTCAACTACTATCCTTAACTTCGCAGATAGGACATTCTCATCATTTTATTATTTTCTATATTTTTTTGGTCAATAGATCGACAATATCTATAAGATCTTAGTTATAATTCAATCGTTCCCTAAAACCTTAAATAATATTATACGAGAATTACTTGATTCATGTACTCAAATTCCGATGAGAACAAATGCAAAAAGGGATTTATCCACTGTAGAAAATGAAATCTTTTGAAAAACAGTTATTAAGTGGAACAACTAAATGGTGCTCTTTGAATGTTGAATCCACATTTTGGTTAGTACTCATCCTAAAAAAGATTTACACGATGCATCGAAAGGAATATATTCTAATCTCGGAAATATTAAATCTTAAGCCAAAGACAGTGCGACTATCTTTACAACTTATTTAGCCAAAAGGGTTTGAAAGACACATTCTTCAATTATAATACTAAATTTATAGATATAATAATAAATAATTATAAAACATTTAGAAACTTTATACAAACATATGATTCAATTATCTATGTTTCTGTTTCATCATTTTGTTACAATTTACACATAATTTTTGAAACAAAAATGACATAATAGTACACTCTATTTTGAAAATTAACATAACATTTTTTTAGCAGTAACCTCAAACGGAATATGTTGGTAAACTAGTAGAAGGCTTTACGACAAAACTACTTTCTTCGGTCCATATATATAATGTGGTTGTTACCAACCTTAGCTATAATCATTCTAATTTCGCAATGTTTTAATTTTTTTTTGTTAATTATCACTCTATCATATTACATGATTAGGGCTAGGAATCATTACAATTGTAATTTCTTATTAAATTATGATTAGGGCGATGAATCATTACAATTATATTTAAAACGATTAGATCAACCACCGCTATTTGGTTATTTTAGAAAAATATTTAAACAAAACTTTTGTTATGTAGTAAATACAAACTTCACCATATAATGGAGCTTGTAACTTGTGTTACTATTTTAAAAGTAGTGAAGAATTTGGTGTCCCCACTGATCATACCACACAGGAAGGACTTTTGCATGTGTCCATGCTAGCTACTAAGAGGAACTATTTATCTTTTGAATTAACAATGAATATAATATTTATCATTATTTGAATATGTGGTATTTTACAACTAATTTAAGCGTTTAGTTTATTAGATCAATGATATATTATACGTGTTTGAAGAAATGATTAGTGATCGCCAGTAAAATATTATGAATTCTTGTACAATTATTTGAATTATCTTCTGAAACCGCAATAATCCGAGTGAAATCGACAAATTCCACTAATATTAAAAAAAATCCGGATATTTTTATATTATATCAAACATTTATAATTGGTGATTTTGGAACGTAAACAAGAAAATTAAAAAAATATATACATATATGTGTGGATTATACGGGTGTGGGCATAATTTGATATAATGGATGAGGAAGACAAAATGATGAAGTGTGGATTCCAAATTCCATGAATATGCATGCATACCTTAAGTATTATAAGGTTTAATAGAGTATGGCATTGAACTCGTGACATTTTGGCTTGCCCATATTTGTAGAATCGTAGTCAAAACAAAATTTATAATCTATTTTCGAAAGGTTGTTTTGGACCACAACACATCATAACCATTCCTTATTTAATACAACATTTGAGAGAAAGCCAAACCACACTTCAACCTATAACTTCATTTATTGGGTTTCTACGTGATCATACGCCTCCTGCAGAATATAAATTTCGATAACAAATATTGATTCATAAATCATAATCATCTCCTAATTTTTTTACCAATATCAAGAAAGATGATGTTGTTTCTTAGAAACAAACTTCGATTTTTAAAAAAAAAGAGATATTTAACAGTTTGAGGAAAGATACTACTGTCAACGATAACTATTTTATTAGATTTGAATTTAAGTATATAATGAGACACCAATGACAGTAATGTAAATAATCATTCTTATATACTTTAATCTCTTTTATTTTTATCACTAGATCGCACTAAAGCTGATAAGATCTATTGAGTTTTATACAAAAAAAATAAAATTAGTACGAAACATAAAAAAATAAACCAAGATTAATATTGACTAATGTCGGAAATAATCTACAAGAGTAGCCATAATTTCAATTTCACGTGTTAATGCACTGTTCCATGTCAGATTTTTTGTGTAATTTTGAATTTAATTTTTGTATACAAATTAATTAAAATATATCAAAATTCTTTTAATTTCATTTTCTTCCTAATCTGTTTGATAAGTAAATATAGGTTATAAGACTACTTTTCCCAAAACATAGACTAATCTCAAAATCAATAAAAATCTGGGTTTTCTTATTGTTGAAGAAATCTACTGATGACCAATAATGTTTTTACAGTGAAAAAATCGAATTCTACTAATAAAAATTATCAAAGTGAAGCATTTATGTAAATTACTTCGACTAAGATCTAAAAATGATTATCTAAGAGATGGATTGTACACAAAATTGTCACTCTTAAGCTAGATTCACTTATACAGATTATAAACCATGATTATAATATCTTACTTAAGGATATATATATATATATTAATTTAGTTAGATTCCTTATAACTTATATATGGTACCAAATGTCTGACAAGTTTATGAGTGGATTATATTTTTCATCATGTGCACACACAAAATATTTGCAGTGTGGAGAAGTATAAATATATGCATTATTAGTAGTGTATACTGAATACTAACTTTCTGACAAATTAATCAGTGTTCTAATTTTTTATCATGTGCATAGAAAAAAAGAACCAGATGCTAATTAATAATGTGTAATGAATGAGATGAAAACTAATAATAGGAATTTGATTACAGATTTAATTCATTATTGTGAGCTACAATTAAAGCCTAAAGGTTGGCCACTTGTAGTAAATTTTGTTTAGAGGAATAATTAGTAACTATTATAATGAGTATATTCCCCAAAAAGTGAAATGTTTTTGTATTGTTCTTTGGATGGATAATTATAACAGCTGCATCGAATTTGTATATTAAAATTATTTGGACAAATTAAGAATTATCAAGCACTGTCATCCACCCACATATCATAGCTACTTAAAACAATTATTTCTCGATCTAAATTGCAGTTTTATTTTTAATATTTCGAAATCGCATTGTTTCTTTCTTTCTGTTAACTCGAAATCACGTTGTTGAGATTTATAAAGTAGAGTTAACATCACGAGCTAGTGATTATAACATCCACAAAACTATTTAAAAGAATATATCTAATAACTTGTTATACAAGTCTCTTTAAACCAAATAATTAAGACTCGATCAATCTACGTACTTAAAAGTAGATAAAAAGATATTATTATTTTTCCATAATTTTGTATCATTCTAGACATTTAAAACCGAGAAACAATACTCCTAATATTTAATCAAAGAAACATTTGAAATTTGTTTCAGAAGTCTCGTGTTTGGAAGAGATGCGATTAGAATTTGAATCATAGCAAATAATACGAATTATTAGATAAGAAAAATGGGAATTAACGAAGAGATACTAACAAATTAAACTGTAAAAATTTGAATTCTTAAAAGTACTATGAGCATAACATAATCTATCTTTGTACTATCTCTGAAGTTCTTACAGAATTTAACTTGCTAGTTTCAACATATACTGTTTTTTGTACGAACCATAAAGCATAATTGATTCACAAATGTGAAAGTTAATTTATTTATTTTAATAAAAAAAAGTAAAAGGTAAATTAAAATGAGAAGAAAGAGAAAGGCTCCAAGTTCGAAGGGGAGAGAGCTGGCGACAGCTAATTCACTGATAGATCACTCTCCACTGTCCTCCACTCTTCTCTCTTTTCTTTCTTTCGGACAGCTTTCATTTTATCTTCTCTTTTTTCTCCATTTTCTTTAATTTTTAAATTTCTTCTATAATCATCTCGATGCAACGAAAAAAATAAAAACAACATCAAATTTATTTACTTTACAAATCCTCGACACATCAGAGATCAAACTATCTATATGTAGTAGTAAGACCGAAATTTTAAAATCAGGAGACTAGTTGGAAAAAAAATATTTACATAATTATTCCATCCATTGCCAAAAATTTGATTTTTGAAGCTTTTTTTTATATATAAAAATTGATTTTCTGTATGAATTTATGTTTACAGTACTTATTAAAAAACTAAAAGTATAAAATCTGTGAAAAAATAAACAATAATATTTTCTTATTAATTCTAGAAATCCTAGTAATCGAAATAAAGAAAAATGATTAAGAATTTAGAGTAATTCAAATTAAAATAAACTGATTTATCACAGATGTTACACGTAAACACAATCAGTTAACCCATACAGACCACCTTTCTCTTACCCTTACATATTGCAGTTGTGTTTTAATTTGAGATTATATTGTTGGTTTTAAATAATTTGGTGGATTTGCATATGCATCACTAATGGTCACCTAATCTTAAGAGAGTTTCAATCTGGATTTGCGTTTAAGAATAATTATAGCCAGCAGTCGAATAATAAAACGTAAAAATATTACAACAATATCGGTTATATATATATATATATTATCTGAGTTCAAATCTCTTTACCATATTACATATAACATTTAAAAGATTTTACTAGATTTTTTTGGTTTCTGGTTACATCTAAACTTACACTATGAATTCGAATAATCTAAATTATTCAAAAAATATAGTATAAAATTGTAATGTATTAGTCCAAAAAAAACCGTAATGTATAAAGTATAAACTCAACAAGAATTTAATTCTTTTGCACCCAAAAAAATAATTATTTTAATTTTGTATTTTAAAAGACAACTGTAGTTGGCATCCCAAGGCTGCTTCACCTATATATACCCTATCCTTTCAAAACCAATCACACACAAACAATTTCACAACTCTCTCAACAAACAAACAAAATACAAAAACACCCCAAAATCTTCCGTGATTACTAAAATAAACCCCTTAACTTTCATTTTCACCATCCAAACCCTTCCAATGGGTCGAATCTTTAACCCCACCATGTTAGTAACCATTCTTCTCGTAACAATGATCGCAACAGCATACTCTGGTAGCTTCAACGAAGAGTTTGACTTGACTTGGGGCGAACACAGAGGCAAAATCTTCAGTGGAGGCAAAATGTTATCACTCTCACTAGACCGGGTTTCCGGGTCGGGTTTTAAATCCAAAAAAGAATACTTGTTCGGAAGAATCGACATGCAGCTTAAACTTGTCGCCGGAAACTCTGCCGGAACCGTTACTGCCTACTACGTAAGCTTTTTCTTCATAAAAACAGAGACTTTATATTCTTATAAAAAACTAATGAGAACAAATTGTTTGCAGTTGTCATCAGAAGGACCAACACATGACGAGATAGACTTTGAGTTTCTCGGTAATGAAACAGGAAAGCCTTATGTTCTTCACACTAATGTCTTTGCACAAGGCAAAGGAAACAGAGAACAACAGTTTTATCTTTGGTTCGATCCAACTAAGAACTTCCACACTTATTCACTTGTCTGGAGACCTCAACACATCATGTAAGTTTTTGATCCTAAAGATGAACACTTTTATGTGTGTTTATTGTCTCTTGATTAACTCTGTTTCTTTTGCTTTCAGATTCATGGTTGATAATGTTCCAATTAGAGTATTCAACAATGCAGAGCAACTTGGTGTTCCATTTCCCAAGAAGCAACCGATGAGGATATACTCAAGCTTGTGGAATGCAGATGATTGGGCTACAAGAGGTGGTTTGGTTAAGACTGATTGGTCTAAAGCTCCTTTTACTGCTTACTACAGAGGCTTTAACGCTGCAGCTTGTACAGTCTCTTCAGGGTCATCTTACTGTGATCCTAAGTTCAAAAGCTCATTCACTAATGGGGAGTCTCAGGTAGCTAATGAGCTTAATGCTTATGGAAGAAGAAGATTGAGATGGGTTCAAAAGTATTTTATGATTTATGATTATTGTTCTGATATCAAAAGGTTTCCTCATGGATTCCCACCAGAGTGTAGGAGGTCTAGAGTCTGATTAAATGATTCTCTCTATGGTTGTTGTTTAGTGCAAATTCTCTTTGTTGTTTTAACACAAAAAAAAATGAAATAAATTTGACTTAATTTCTTTCTTCATTGGATTTTTGCTTATTCCGATGCCATATTCATTCTAAAAAGTCAATAAATGTGTCACGGGATTCACTAGAGTGTAGTAAACAGATTGAAGCAATAGATTCTTAACTCCGAAACAAACAATAAATTTAAGTATGGACACTTGACAAACATGACGTCATGTATAAAATTAAAACAAATCCAAAAAGAAAAGGCATAAAGATCACATGTAGAGGTGTCTAAATTGGGAACGAGAGTCCAATGGGTTTGACAGAAATATAACTTCGTCTATAGAAACCAAACCAATGCAAGCCACAAAGATCACATAATTCATTCACGTGCAGGGGGCATCAACTGCGATATATAAAGGACATGACAGTTTAATCTGTTTTGCAACTTGCTAAGAGATCACAAGAGCTTTGCTTTTATACTCTCTGTGTATGTACATAGAACAACAGGTTAGTTTTTGAAAAGTTAGAAACAAAAAACTGATAATAAATATGATCACATGGACTATTATGTATAATGTCTAAGCTTCTACTCTACTTAAGATTGGTGACAAAAGAAAAAGACAGCTACCTTTTCACTTTTCAATATTAAAAAAGAAAGAAACAAGATAATCTGGAGACAGATGACATTTTAAGACAAGTATCCAGCTTAGTGATCACTTTTGTTAGGTTCGGATGCTTTTGTGATCGTCTTCTCGTGTACGTAATGAGCAAATTTCACTCTTGCCCGTTGTTCGTTCTGTAAGACAAAAACATGGAGAGTGAGTATCATGTGATTTAACTGTCTTCAACTAGGCTCTTGTCTTATACATAAAGCAGAATGATTTTTCAAAATGACTAATAAATTGATAACTCACGGGGATTCTGCAGTGAACTTGAAGATCATCGTTCATCTGCTGGAGACGGCCTTTTGCTAGCTCTGCAGCCTCACAAGCTCTCTTTGCAGCTTCTCCAGCCTGTGAACAAAAGAAGAATTTTCAGTTTCAATAGGCCTTCAATTTCTCTTTGCACAAATCTCATTAGCAATTTTAACAAGCTTGTCAAATTGTGCCTACATGCTAGAGATATGGTGTAGTTGAGTATAATAAAACAGTAAACCGCTAAAGCTTAGAGATTAATTGGTGTGACTTTACCATTAAAAAGAAATGCTATGAAGTCAGTTTTATATTTACCTGACTTTTGGATTCATTGTGATCTGCTGAATTATATTTCTCCAGCATATCCCTGAGATGAGTTAGTTCTCCAACTAGATCCAAAACCATGACTTCAGTATCTTGTAACTGATTTCTTGAAAATTCAAATGCTCTTTCTGCATTCAGACGGAAAGAGGAACAGTTCAAACACGAGCATATCCCTCTACATCCTCTTCTTTTCAGTATCCCTTTCGAGGGAGAAATGGATGGAGGAGTTGCCAATATAACTGAAGGTTCGAGTAGCTTAGTTGTTAAATCTGAACCATTTGCCTCTAGTTGTTTTGCACTGTTTTGAGCTTCCGTTATATCTGCACCATTCATGTTTTCTTTGCCCACCAAATTTTCGACAAATGTGTCGTGCAATGAAGATGAAGCAACCTCACGTGGACTTCTTGAACCAACAACGGGAGAAGAATGTAGGATCTCAGAGTCCAAAACATTGTGAGGAGTTCCCAAGCTCTTTTCTGTATTTGGGATGACATGCTTAACTTGTGTTTCTTGTTCCTTGTCAGGATCAGACCATTCTGGAGATACAGATACATGCTCAAACGGTATTGGTTCTTTGTTTTCGTTAGAGCATGTATCTGATTCTTTAGCATCACTTGATGTGACCATATCCTGGGTCCCTACAGTCTCAGAGATTAACGTGAATGATGGTGTATTCTCCTCTATGTTCTTTTGATGATCTGGATGATTAACAGTTTCAGGCATGCCTAATAAACTCAGCAAAGACAAAGAACTATCAGTATCTCAGTCAGCCAAAAAAATAACTCCAACACAATTTAATCACGCATATACATTGTTATTCCCAACCCCGGATAAAAACAACTAAGAATTTTATTGGACTAGAAATAGACTTACAAGGGTTATCCTCTTTGTTATCTCTGAGATATGGAAGCATTCTTCTGTAATTAACAGAACCTGGTGTTTTGAATAATTTGCGCCTAGAGCACACCTGTTTCATGTAAAAAAGAATCCCATGTTGAGTAAATAGATGGAAAAATGGAAAACATGAGCTGAGAGCTGAAAATTTTCCATGACCGACATTGAAGTATACTCATAAAAAGCTAGAAGATAACTTCCTCACGGATAGAATCTTACGGGTTTCTTGTTAGGACTAGACGCAATAACACTCTTCGAAGGGCTGGTGTTTCCACACAAGCTTTCAGCTGAGTGTTTGTTGAAGACCCTGTCCACGGATTGCAAAGCAGGTTTGGTATTCTTGGGTGGCTGACAGTTGGCTGTCATCAATTCACTTACTTCATCGTTTGGATCAGCAATTTCCCCAGATTCTTTGTCACAAGAGATATTCGTACTTGGGAGATTCTGGACATAAGATTTCTCAGGTTTTGAAGGCTGGCTTGACGATGATGTTCCATCTGTAGGACAAATGGGCAATTTAGCATATCAAAATTTCAGTATCTTGATGTAAAACTACATCAATTTCTCTATTGATGCACAAAACTTCAGAACCAAAAAATACCCTCTGCAGCTTGCATCAAGTATGGAAGCAGTCTCTTATAGCTGACGGAGCCAGGATTCTTGAATATCTTAGCTCGAGAACATGGATGAAGAACCTATAGGAAGAAGCAAAGTTAACAATAACAAAACTAGAAAACATCGTAGCTTAAATGTACCAATCATAAACATAGCCACAAGATCGCATACCTGTTTAGTGTACGGATTAGAAGCACATTTCTTCGCCGTTGCTTGTCCGTTGATCTCTTCCGGTGGCGTCGTTTGTAGGAAGTCTTCTGCTTCAGCATTTCCCAGTCCACCAGCATTGGCTTTGATTCCATCTTCCGCAGCTGTTTCACCAAGAAAAATCAACATCTGATTATATATTCAATCAATTCTAAGCTGATCTATTTCGTTCCCACATACTCTTAGAGATATTGCTCAAAAATCATGCAATAGAAATTGCTGTTCACTCAAAATTCGCAATAGGGGCCAACGAGCAGAAGAAACTTACTGTTCGAGATGAGAGAATCACGAGGGCATTCATCAATTTGTTTCTTGGTTCGATTTTCGCCTTTAGTGTTAAATGCCAAGTCGTTGGAGATCGAACATGGAGAGAAAACGCGTCTGAGATGCAGATCTTTAATGGTGACTCGAGGATAAGTCCGGATGGCTTTCGAATCGATTTTCCCGTTGAGTGACGGTGATTGATGGACGCCAAATCCATTCCTGATCTGAGATAAGGCAAGTGCGAGTCGGTGAGAGCGATATCTCTGATTCTGTAATTTTTTTGCCATGGGAATCTCGTTAACTGAAGAAGACGACGAGAATCGCATCCTCTTCCTAGGGATCTGACTTAATTCCGCCATAGCTAAACCTTCGTCGATATTGAAAGAAAAAGAGAGGAGAGAAGGAGAGTTTTCTTTTGTTTTTTACTTTTCATCACGAAATCAGATATATCAACTTGTGGAAGTTGTTTGGCGGGAAACTAAATGGCGGGAGAGAGTCTGGATTTTTGCGCGGGAAAATAGTATAAAAGGTATATACCGAATCTAGATTAGTGAACCAAATGTAAACCACATTTAACCAATCATAAACCGAAATTCATAGTAACGCCAACAAATCAATTGCTGAGTACGAACAAACTAACATATTGAATGAAAGCTCAAAGAAATGGTAAATCGGATAAACCCTACGTGAAAATGGTGCGTGAGAGATTACGGAAATCAATTGATATCGGAATCATCGAAATCATCTTCGAAGCTGTTGAAGAAATCGGCGTCTATTAGATTCAATTTCGGTTGAAGAAGCTGTTGAATCACAGAGATTCTTCTTCTTCTATCTCTTTCACTCTCAATATGGTATCAGAGCAGTTGAATTTTTCAACTATCTCGATCTTTTTGTTCGCATAAGCATTCTTTGATTAATCGGACCCTCTCTCCGGTGAATCGCTTTGCTTCTTCTTCTTCGGTGTGGTTCTTTTGCTCGGTTATTTCACCGTTCTGCCATTTTCCTTTTCGATCTTTTGCCCAAATTTCTCTCCTGTTTAGCCATGATTCCAAGCCGAAGAGTAAAGAGAAAAGTCTCAGGAACCTGTTCAACTAAGAAGAGAAAGACTCGAACAACAGATTCGGATTGTTCTGAAAGAAATCAAGCTTCGGTCAGCAGTGATCAAGCAGGAACTTCTATGAATCCAGCTGAAGAACTCAATCAACCTTCTTCTCAAGTTTCTCATGACTCGATTTCAAGACTCGTGACTCAAGAAAATCTCGATTTTAATGGAATCCAATATTCTCCTTATTTCTTGACTTCGGCTGATAACCCAGGTTCTTCGATTATCTCAAAAACTCTTGATGGTACAAATTATAGTACTTGGAACATAGCAATCTACATTGCCTTAGATGCGAAGAACAAATTTGTCTTTGTTGATGGTAGTTTACCAAAACCTGCGGAAACTCATCCTCATCATCGAATATGGTCTAGGTGTGATAGTATGGTTAAGTCTTGGATTCTTAACTCAGTCTCTAAGGAAATTTATGGCAGTATCCTCAGACTTCCCGATTCAGCGGAGATATGGAAAAATTTAATGTCGAAGTTTCATGTAACGAATCTACCAAGGTCTTATCAATTCTCTTAACAGATTTGGTTGATGCATCAGGGAACAATGGATTTGTCAACATACTACACCAAACTCAAAACGTTGTGGGATGATTTGGATGGAACAGACTGTGTAAAGAATCGCAAAAATTGTCAATGTTGCAAGCACATACAGACGAAACTCAATTACTCTAAAGTCATCAAGTTTCTTGCTAGACTAAATGACTCCTACTCAAACATTAGAAGTCAGATCATTATGAAGAAAATTATTCCAGACTTGGCTGAGATTTACAATCTGCTAGACCAAGACCATAGCCAAAGAAGTATATAACCTGTACAGAATGCATCCATATTTGCAGTCAGGGAAAAACCAGCTTCTTCTGCAGTTGTTAATGCTGCCTATACCAATCAAAAGACATCACAACGACCTGTCTGTTCCCATTGTAACTAGATAGGACATACTGTCGATAAATGCTATAAGATACATGGTTATCCACCCGGTTTCAAACACAAAAATAAGCAACCTGTTCCTAAACCTTTTATTGCTCAGTTCAGTGTTGTGGGCCAAAGCAACAAGGATAACACCATCTCTGGAGTGTTGCAGAATCTCACAAAGGAGCAAATGGAAGGCATGATATCTCTCATAAGTTCACACCTTCCTATCTCAAATGCAAAAGTGTCGCTGTCCTTTACATCAGGAGGTACAATTACTGATACAACCACTAATGGTATGATCTTCAATTCTTCCAATTTACATCTTGTTGCTGTGTTACAAAACACCAAATCAGTCTTTAATGATAAATCTTGGGTGGTAGACAGTGGTGCTAGTCACCATGTTGCTTACAATATAGACATGTTTTCTCATCTTATTGAAAGTATAGATAAGTTTGTCATTTTACCCACATGAGTCAAAGTTAAAATAGGTGGAATTGGTGACATTTATCTTAGTGATCACATTGTATTAAGAAATGTTCTTTATATCCCAGATTTTCGTCTCAGTTTAGTTAGTGTTAGTAAACTAACTGCAGATTCAAAATGTAGGGTTGTCTTTGATGAATTCACTTGTCTGATTCAGGATCCTATCAAGGAGCTGACGATTGGACAAGCTGAGAAGATTTTTAATCTTTACATTTTAGACAAAAACTCCATAGAGAATAGTTCTTTTAATTCGAACTATGTATCTCTTAATTCTGTTGTTGAGATTTCTTTGTGGCACAATAGGCTTGGTCATCCTTCTTTACCAAAGATTGAAACAATTTCAAATGTACTTGGTCTCAAACAGAAGAATAAAATCTCGTTTCATTGCTCTATTTGTCCTCTTGCCAAACAAAAACATCTTCCTTATGTTTATAATAATAACATGTGTTCTAATGCTTTTGACTTGTTGCATATAGATACTTGGGGACCATTCTCTGTTGAAACTCATGAAGGTTATAGGTTCTTTTTAAGTATTGTAGTTGATCATACTCGTTTAACATGGGTATATCTAATGAGATCAAAGAGTGAGGTGTTGCATATTTTTCCAGACTTCGTTAAAATGGTTGAGACTCAACATGGAGCAAAGATCAAAGGTGTAAGGTCTGATAATGCACCCGAGTTAGGATTCAATGACCTCTTTCGATTAAAAGGAATCCTGTCATTCCGATCATGTCCAGAAACGCCACAATAAAACTTGGTTGTAGAACGAAAACACCAACACATCTTGAATGTGGCAATGTCTCTTATGTTTCAAGCTAAGGCTCCTTTAGCATATTGGGGAGAATGTATCCTTACCTCAGTTTTCTTAATAAACAGATTACCAACTCCCCCTCTTACAGAACCGGTCTCATATGGAAATGCTAACTGGTCATAAACCTGTTTATACTAACCTCCATGTTTTTGGGTGTTTGTGTTACAGCTCCACTTCTCCAAAACAGAGGAACAAATTTCAACCACGCTCAAAGGCTTGTGTATTCTTGGGTTATCCTTTGGGCTACAAAGGATATAAAGTGATGGATTTGGAAACTAATTCCATTCACATCTCTCGAAATGTTGTTTTCTGTGAGAACATCTTCCCTTTTCAAAATAACGACTCTGATTTCTCTGATTTCTCTTCTTTAATGAAGGCAAGAACAGACCATGAGATCACTCCAAGCACCTCCTTACAACCAGAATTTTGCGTTTCCAATCAAGGAATATCAATGCCAGATGCAGAAGTTCAAAATGAAGCTGTGGCAGACAACAAAGTAAAAGATACAGACCAAATCATGCCAGCTAAACGAGTGACAAAACCACCACAACATTTGCATGATTATCTTTATAGTCTCAACAAAACTGACATTCTTTATCCACTAGAAGCATACATGTCCTTTAATGATTTGAATGATGCATATAAATCATATCTTTGTTCAGTGATGCAGTTTGGAGAACCATCTAACTTTACTCAAGCAAAGAAATCCAATGAGTGGCTTAGTGCGATGAATGAAGAACTCAAGTCACTAGAGGATGCAGAAACATGGGACATTGTCTCATTACCTACAAACAAAAAGGCTATAGGATGCAGGTGGGTATACAAGACAAAATTAAATGCCGATGGAACCTTGGAGCGTTACAAAGCCAGATTAGTAGCAAAAGACTACACTCAACAGCCGGGAATAGATTTTGTCGACACCTTCTCTCCCGTGGCCAAAATGA
Organism: Lepidium sativum; assembly: GCA_023374145.1. Lineage (NCBI taxonomy): Eukaryota > Viridiplantae > Streptophyta > Magnoliopsida > Brassicales > Brassicaceae > Lepidium > Lepidium sativum. The sequence goes on from JAKUCM010005836.1 coordinate 25,416, forward strand.
CGACAGTAAAAGCTCTTCTTTCAGTTTAAGCAGCTAAACGATGGAGTCTCCATCAATTGGACATATCCAATGCATTCTTGAATGGAGTTCTGGAAGAAGAAATATACATGGCCCTTCCCGCAGGGTATACACCAAAACCAGGTTCTGTTTTACCCTCTAATCCTGTTTGCAAGTTAAACAAATTGATTTATGGTTTAAAACAGGCTTCTAGGCAATAGTTTCTTAAATTTAGTGAGGTTCTTCTTAGACTTAATTTTCAAAAATCACATTCTGATCATACTTTGTTTGTGAGGAATGATAATGGACAATATGTTGCTGTTCTTGTTTATGTAGACGACATCATCATTGCTTCCAACAATGATGATGCTGTTATTGCTTTAAAATCAGATCTACATAAATGTTTCAAACTGTGTGATCTTGGTCCTTTGAGATATTTCTTAGGTTTGGAAATAGTAAGATCTTCAAAAGGGATTTCAGTTTGTCAACGCAAGTACACTTTGGATCTCCTTAAAGACACGGGTTACTTGGGTTGCAAACCATCTAACATTCCAATGGATCCGAGTTTGAAGCTCTGTCTAGACAACGATGAACCTCTTCTTCCTGATCCTCTTGTGTATCGAAGACTTTTAGGACGTCTCATGTACCTCACAATAACTCGGCCAGACATCTCTTTTGTAGTCAACAAGCTATGTCAATTTGGTTCTGCTCCAAAACAATCTCACATCAATGCTGCGTACAACATCTTACGTTATTTGAAAAACACCATTGGACTCGGCTTATACTATCAAGCAGATAATGACCTTGTATTGAAGGCTTTTACTGATGCAGATTGGGCATCATGCGCAGACACAAGAAGGTCAACTTCCGGATATTGTATGTTTTTAGGCGACTCACTCATCTCTTGGAAGTCCAAGAAGCAAGCGACAATTTCTCTATCCTCAGCAGAAGCTGAATACAGGGCCATGCGATCTGGTGTTAATGAGGTCGAATGGCTAGTAAATCTTCCCACGGATCTTCAGGTTCCTCAAAGACATTCTGTTCCTTTCTTTTGTGATTCGTCTGCAGCTATTCACATTGCCAACAATGCAGTGTTTCACGAAAGAACAAAGCATGTCGACATTGACTACCATAGAGTTCGAGAAGCGGTCACAAGTGGTCTCATTCGAACACTTCATGTTCGGACCAATAATCAAATAGCTGACCTTCTTACTAAGCCTCTTCCATTTGGTAAATTTACTGAGTTAGTAAGCAAGATGGCATTGTTCTTAATCACCTTGCCATCTCGAGAAGGGGTATTAGATTCAATTTCGGTTTGGTCTCAGTTAAATAAAATCATTATTGATTTTACGGTTTAGTATTTCTTGATATCTTTGTATAATTGTGTCTTCTACGCGCTTGGAGGAAATTCGTCCACTTTGATTTCTTTCACTCTCAATAGTGTCTTCTACGCGCTTGGAGGAAATTCGTCCTTCGCAAATCATCATAGTCATCATCATCGATATCGATTGACATAGCCATCGCCATTGAAGGTCCTGAAGGTTCAAAGTCAACCATATCTTCATCACTGTGCACCATCGGCTTCATGAACTCTCGTCTCGAATCTCTGTCCATCGCTTCCCTCTGCGTCAAATTATGAAATTTTGTTCACTAATATGATGTACAGGCCCATTTTTCCGTCTTAATATACAAGCCCATTGAGTAAGTTATTGGGCCATCCTTTTTTTCTTTTTCTAAGCTCTTTTTTTCCTTTTCCTTTTTACTTTTTTGGTTACACAAAATATAAATTATTTAACAGTAAATTTTAAAACGTAAGTTTTCTACAATTAGCAGATATGTGTTAAAATATTATACACAATTTAGCTTATCTGGTGATCTTTTGTCATCATCCACTGTAGTTAAAAAGATAAATTATGAATATATTTTTGCTTAAGTGTCGACAATATTGAAACTTTTCAAGGCAAACTTTTTGTAATTGACTATTTAGGTATATATCAAAAATAAGTCTCTGATAAGAAAATTTTCGTGATCATTTTAAAGCATTTTCGTGATCGACTAAAATCTAAACATAAATTGTGGGAACGTATATGATACAAAAATATAATTAAATTTTCTCAAATATATTAATAAAAGTAAGGTTTTAGGTGGAATAAATTTCCTTGTTAGTTGATTGGACAAAGTGTCGTGACAATAATCTTCAACAAACTTGACGAATTGATCAATTTGCTAGTATAGGCTTTAGACTGATTAGCACTTGAAAGTTATTGATTTAGAGTAGAGAGTTCGATCCCTGGTGCCATAAAGATTTGTAAAGTGACTAAACCACTGTGTCACCTGTTTAGATTTTAGTTTAGATTCCTCTTTATTTTAAAAGAAAATATATATATATATATATATATATATATATGGTTCAAAAAAACTAGAGAGAGATTACTAATGTTATATTAATAAAAAAGACTTAATCCATTCATTTGATAAAAGCAGCCAATTGTAAACTGTAAATTCACATAGTGAATGAGTAGGGCAATATATACACTTCAATTATCGACAAAACAATAACTAGTTTTGGATTTTGGGACACCCATAAAAGAAAAAGAAAAAACGATTCTTACAGAACATGCAGACATAAGAACAGACTGTCACATGCAATCCTGATCATCACCAATTTTCCTAACGTCAACAAATGGCAAAAACAAAAAGAAGAAGAATCAGACAATGCATTTTAATCATTATAAATCTGTATACACTTATGCATTTTATGATACGTTATAAAAAGATAGGCATGGATTCTGAAGAAATTCTTTTCATTCAAAATTCCAAAAGAATGATTTAGTACACACACCTCACCGATGTATTGATTGAAACAGCTCATCGAATGCTTTATCAACGATAAGCACAATTTACACTCATCAAACCAAAACAATATAAAAATCAATGTATCAAACACTACGTACACCTAAGTTTTGTTATCACTTTGCTAGAGATATAGTGATTCTAAGTTGTAAATCTGAAAATTTGAACAAGTATATTTATAACATTTGAGAAATTTACCTACACATTGTTTATTTATATCATTAGCTGTCAATCGAATCCAATTAGCTCAAAATATAGATTAGTTTTTAGTAAAACTAAAATATTATGCCAATTTTTTTTTTTGAAACAACTTATTACAATAAATAACTAGAATTCAAATTTAAAATTTAAGCTAGCCAGATCTGAATTTGTTCTTTTATTACAGGTTCTTACAAATAATAACTGAGCGATGCAAAAGAACATAATTGACCAAATATACAACAAATTATTCTTTTGTAATATTTTCTAAATATGTATACAAATTAATGCAACATTTGAAAAATATTCGTTCCTATAAATTATTCACTCAATACGTTTTGAAAACTAAAAACACAAATGTGGGAATGCCGAACCAGATTTCATAACCACATATTTTTGTCATAAATTGATTTTTCTAAATCCAGTAAGTACAAATAGAATTTTCTTTATGTTTTAAGAAAAAAATTTGTTTTAAAATAGTTGATGTTTATATTTCCTGATTTTTTTTATCTTATCTTTATTTTTTTTTCTCTCATCTCACATTATTTAGTTTTTTTATTTAAGCAGTAAGTACAAATATAATATTATTTCATAAAAAAATTTAATATGTGTGAAATTTATAAAACATTAAATTAATCGAGAATAAAGACTAAATGATAAAAAATGAAGAATAGCTAGGTCGGTTGTATACTAAAATAAAATTCAATTCCACTTACCTCTTTAATTATATATATTAAAAATACAAAGTTGGTCAACAAGAACTGTTCACCTCTCTTTGGAAAATATTTAGTAAGTTCCGTGAAGTTTAAGAAACCATTGACTAATATACTTCAATTAATAATTAATGTTAAACAGATTCCATTCGGCTACTATTTTAATAACTAGGGTGGTAAACAAAATAATAGTAGTATATTTAAATATAATTAATTATATGTTTGTTGACACAATAATGCTTGTGTTAGGTGCATATCTGCAGATTAAACTTAACCGGAATTGTAATTAAGCATCTCCTCCAATACCTTGTACCATTATTTTTTCATAGGTTCATACAACTATCCCTCTGTTTTTTATTAGTTGATGGTTTAGAAATAAAATTTTTTATTTTTAATTGATGTTTTAAGATTTCTATGCAAAACATTTTACACATTTGATATTTTTGACTCTTTAAATTTTGCAGATTGATTTGTGTTTGGTTAAAATATTTTGGAAATTGTAATAAACTATATTTTGCTTAGAAAAATAAAATAATTAATGATTTCTTAATATGTGTGAAATGTCTAAAACATCAAGTATAAAAAACAGAGAGAGTATATATTAATAAACCATTTTTATGATGAGTTAATGCTTTAAATGCATCGGTTGGTAGGTTGTCGGTCCTGTTGTAATATTTTAATTTGGTTTCCGGTAAAAACAATTATTTTCAAAAGAAATATTTAAGGGTTACCGCATAATTCTTTTTCCAACTTATTTTTTACGAGAAAAATTTATACTTTTGACTTAATTATTTTATGTCATATATTTCTTTTACACTGTTTTACTACACGAACAAACATGATTAACTAGTCTACTACGATTCTAATTGAGACTTAAATAACGTTTACTGTAGTGTTTTGTTTTCACGATTAGGCTCAATATAGTTTCATTTTGACTAAAACGATGATGTTTTGGGTTTTCACATAATTAAAATTCAATCACGCTGTCGTTTAATATATTTATCTCAAAGCGAAGAGTAAATGAAATCGATTTGGAGAAAAATAGAAACTAAGGTTTCTTGAATTTGCAGAGGTGATTTCGATGTCTGAGTGGGATTGGGGTTTCAAATGCGTTCAAAGTCAATCGAGTATGAGTAACATGAAGAAGAGCAAGGAGAATGTAGAGGTTGGCAAAATTGATGACCTTGATTTTATGGTTCATAACGAAGACGAAGGAGCTCTCGAAGATGGATCATATGATGGAAATGGTTTAGATGGGGATGACGAAAATGAAAATGTGGGTAACGAAGAAGACTCCGATGAAGGCGAAAACAGAGAAGTGAACCCGAGATTGAAGGGGATGAAGAAGACATCTTGGAGAGGTTTGAGTTTGAGGTAGAGGAATATGTGGATAATTGGAAAAATGAGTTTAGGATTACTAGAAATACTTTATTGACAGTGATGATGATTATGAGGATCCATTTGTTGCTAGAGTTAGGAATATTAGATTTGAAACTAATGATAAGCTGAAAGAGTTTGTTCATATGAACATTTAAAGAGTGTTTGGATTCTGAAGACTAAGTGTGACTACCATATATGATTACATCACAAGATTTACCTTCAGTCCAACCAAACACCTATAGAATTTCTTATATTGATTATCAGCCAGTCTTCGATGTGAAGGTCACGATCCTCTCACCACACCAACACGATTTCGGAACACCATTACAAGATTCGCGGTGCAAAATTCCGCTAGAGACTAGATAATTACTCATCTTCTTTTCCAAACCCAAAAAGCTCTAATTTCCAATTTCAGAAGAAGAAGCAAAAAATGTCGTGATTAATTTTTTTTCTTTAAAAAAAAAAAAAGAATCTTTGCTTATAAGAAACGACGACATATGGTGATGTTGGATCATAACATTTTGTAGCCAAAACGACATAGTATTGAGCCTAATCACGAAAGAAAAACGATATAGTAAACATTTTTTAAGGTTCAGTTAGAAGTGTAGTAAGCTAGTTAATCATGTTTGTTGGTGTAGTAAAAAAGTGTATAAAAAATCCAGGGTACAAAATAATTAATCCAAAAATATAAGTTTTTCTCGTAAGAAGAAAATAAATTGAGGAGGAGTAATGCAGCGATCCTTAAATAGTTTTCTTTCCACCCACTAATTTATCACAACAAGACCAAGTGATGCGTTTAAAGCACTAGCTCACCACAAAATGGTTTATTAATATATAGTTCTATGAACCTATAGTAACTAACTAAACCAACATGACATGTTTCAATTATAAGATAATCGATCAAGTTGCACTATAAATAAATCATCCTCATTTTTTTGTCAACAAGTAATTATTGGATTGACAAAATTCGATTTATAACCTAAGTTCTCCAATTGAACAATGATTGGATTCGAACTCACTATATAGTGTCTAACTAAATCATGAATAAACCAACTCAAGAACTTGTTTCTTGGTATAACCACATTTATGTAAATGGAATTGTCTGACACAAGTTCTAAATCATGTTGGGAAGTGTAGCTTGTGAGTTTAAGTGATTTAGGTTTGAGTAGCAATCATTTGTTATTCAAACTAGTAATTTTATAAAACACAATAAAAAAATCAGCTAGAAAATACACAAAGTTACCTCTGATGGCCGAAGGATTGGCTATGCAATCAGTCTTATTTCACGCAGTTGAATTTTGAATCAAATATCTCACCGTCTTCTCAGATTCTCTGCTGCTAATTGAAGATTTAACGACGGAATCAACACCAAAGGTGATTTACGGATTAGTTTTTCGATATCATTTCTTTTTCCTCATTCATTTAATACCATCACCTTCCATCATACCAACAGCACACTTGATAAAATTCTATAAATTTTACGGTTTTAGATAGTCTTAAATTTTTTTATCACAAATTATAAGAACTCCCCAAAATTAATCTATAGTTTTATAGAATTTAAATCATTCATAACTGTTTAAAATACAAAACTTTTAGTGAAAGGCATGCAGCAACCGTAGCTAAAGGGGTCAAATCTAAAGAACCTATACTATTGGAGTTGAGTTCTGGTCCTTAGCCAACAATTAGTTTCAGGTTCGATTAATTAAGAATCGTCAATTTCCACACATTAATAAACTCTAAAATTGCCTCCTTAAATCATGCTCTTATATTTTGTTAATTACCGAGCATACTACCAAACGCAAATTATGATTCCCATTCCTCTCTATTATTACAACCACCTTCCTCTATTATTTTCTCAATCATTTTACCTTTTTCTATTGTAATCATCGATCTCATATCATACATATACTACTACAAACAATTACTATCAATTTTACTTTCCTATCCTAATTGTTGACAATTTTATAATATTTAATTTAAAATTAATTATTACTTGTAAAATTTATTCATCGTTAATATATATATTTGTAATACCAGTAACAATTAATAAAATTATATATTTTGTGATCAAATTTATAATTAATATGATATAATTATAAATTTACAATATTAAATACATCAATGTTTAGTTGCTTCCACATTGAAATTAAATTTTACTCTCTTCTTTTTTCTTATAAAATAATTTTACTCATTTTGTTAGACCAAAGGTAATAATACAAAGAAAATATATCATCCGTACCAAAAGAATATTATTACAATATATTAGTATTTTTTGGGTCAGAAATTACATTTTATTAGTAAGATATAATTGAATATCAAATCTTTTCTATTGAATGAGATAAGTTGTTGACGTTTTTAAGAAACTTTTTTGGTAACTAAATATTTTTTATTTCTTTTTTGGAATATTTAGAGAATACAATACATGTTTGATGGTTCGAATACCTGTAATAAAGTATGCCATATTTTACTTTAAATGAATATTTTTTATATTCAACAGTTTTAAAGTTATTTTCGTAAAAGCAGTTTCTCTATAGTTGAAGAAGATTTGTCAATAACAAAAAAAGAAATTAATTACAGACGCGTATTTTCTGTTTTCGTAATGAAATATTTAAATATAAAAAGAAAAATAAAAACAGAAGGAGAAGCTTTAGGTTTATATTAGTAATGATCTGTTGAAAAGAGAATTTATGACACCTCACTCTTCGCTTGCTTCCATTTCATCATCTCTCTCTGTCCTCCTAAATCAAAACTGTAATTAACCCTACATTCATCTTCTTCATTCTTCCTTCTTCCTTCTCTCTACTCGCCGCGCGTGTTCTCTATAATCAATGGAGGCTCCAACGCCTCTTCTCCTTCTTTTCCTCCTCTTCACCATCTCCTTCCTCTCTACATCCGTCGCAGATGATGAAGCCGCAATGCTCGCTTTAGCTAAATCCTTTAGTCCTCCGCCGAAAGATTGGTCAATCACTTCTTCTGCCGGATTTTGTAATTGGAAGGGCGTTCAATGCACCTCTGGTCGTGTTACTTCAATCAGCCTCGCTAAATCATCTCTCTCAGGTTTTATCGCACCTGAGATCTCGACTCTTTCTGAACTCAAAAATGTTGCTCTTCAGCATAATAATCTCACTGGTAAAATCCCTTCCTTCGCTAAACTGTCGTCTCTTCAGTTTTTGTATTTGGATGAGAATGTTTTCGACGGAATCGAGACCGGAGCTTTTGGTGGACTTTCTAGTCTTCAGAACTTGAGTTTGAGCGATAATCCGAACATCACCACTTGGAGTTTCCCTTCAGAGCTCGTTGATTCCACTGCTCTCACCACTCTGTACCTTGATAACACCAACATCGTCGGCGTTTTACCTGATATTTTCGAATCCTTCACTTCTCTTCAGGAACTCCGGTTATCTTACAACAATATCACCGGACCTTTACCACCTTCGTTGGCGAAATCTACGATTACGAGTCTTTGGATTAACAATCAAGTACTTGGAATGTCAGGCACCATTGAGGTGCTTTCGAACATGACGTCGCTATCGGTAGCGTGGCTTCACAAAAATCAGTTCGTCGGACCGATTCCGGATCTCTCAAAAAGCGTGAATCTCGTCGATTTACAGCTCCGTGACAATCAGCTAACTGGAATCGTACCTCCTTCGCTGCTTTCACTCGAAAGTTTGAATAACGTTGCTCTTGACAACAACAAGTTTCAGGGTCCTCTTCCTTTGTTTCCTCCGAAGGTTAAAGCAACCATCGACCACAACAGTTTCTGTACTACCAAAGCTGGGCAAATCTGTAGTCCTCAGGTGATGACGCTTTTGGCGGTGGCCGGAGGTTTTGGATATCCTTCAATGTTGGCTGATTCTTGGGAAGGAGACAATGCTTGTAGTGGATGGGCTTATGTTACTTGTGATTCAGGTGGGAAGAATGTTGTCACTTTGAATCTTGCAAAACACGGATTCAGTGGATCTATATCTCCGGCAATTGTGAATCTCACTTCTTTGAAGAGTATCTATCTTAATGACAACAATTTGACTGGTTTTATCCCAAAGGAGTTGACATCTATGACTAGTTTGCAGTTAATTGATGTCTCCAACAACAATCTCAGGGGGGACATATTGAAGTTCCCGGCTCCTGTGAAGTTCACCTACAAACCGGGGAACCCTTTGTTGGGAACTAATGCTGGAGATTCTTCATCACCTGGTGGGTCTTCTAGTGGTGGTGCTAGTGCTGGTGGGTCCTCTAGTGGTGGTCGTGGTAGTAAAGCTCCTGTGATTGTTGGTGTTATCGTGGCAGTTCTTGTTTTTCTTGCTATTTTAGGATTTGTGGTTTATAAATTTGTTATGAAAAGAAAGTATGGAAAATTCCGTCGCACGGATCCTGAGAAGACTGGGAAGATTTTGGTTAGTGATGCTGTATCAAATGGTGGTGGTAGTGGTGGTGGATACGCGAATGGACATGGAGCAAATAACTTTAACTCGTTGAATAGTCCTAGCAGTGGTAACAATAGTGATCGTTTTCTGCTTGAAGGTGGAAGCGTTACCATTCCAATGGAGGTTCTTCGTCAGGTTACAAATAATTTCAGTGAGGAAAATATATTGGGCAGAGGCGGTTTTGGTGTTGTGTATGCTGGAGAGTTACACGATGGAACAAAGACTGCGGTCAAGAGGATGGAGTGTGCAGCAATGGGTAATAAAGGAATGAGCGAGTTTCAGGCTGAGATTGCTGTACTCACTAAGGTCAGGCATAGACATTTGGTCGCTCTATTGGGTTACTGTGTGAATGGGAACGAGAGATTGCTTGTCTACGAGTACATGCCACAGGGAAATCTTGGGCAGCATTTATTTGAGTGGAGTGAACTCGGTTACTCACCTCTGACTTGGAAACAAAGAGTGAGCATCGCTCTAGATGTGGCACGAGGTGTGGAATATCTACATAGCTTGGCTCAGCAAAGCTTTATTCACAGAGATTTAAAGCCCTCTAACATCCTTCTTGGAGATGACATGAGGGCAAAGGTTGCTGATTTTGGATTGGTTAAGAACGCACCGGATGGGAAATACTCTGTTGAAACAAGACTAGCAGGCACATTCGGTTATCTAGCACCAGAATACGCTGGTAAGTTCATTCTTCCAATCTCTAGTCATGTTAATTTCACAATGTCCCTAGTCTATGTAATCTTTACTATGCAAAGGGTTTATACATTCTGCAATTGTTATATGTGCATATAAGTTCATTCGAAGCATTAGATATTGATTTAATACTATATGGTTGCAGCTACCGGAAGAGTAACAACGAAAGTGGATGTATATGCATTTGGAGTGGTTCTTATGGAAATACTCACAGGAAGAAAAGCATTAGACGATACATTACCAGACGAGAGATCTCATCTGGTCACATGGTTCAGAAGAATTCTAATCAACAAAGACAACATCCCAAAGGCACTCGACCAAACCTTAGAAATAGACGATGAAACAATGGAGAGCATTCACAGAGTAGCTGAACTTGCAGGACATTGCACAGCCCGTGAGCCTCAACAGAGACCAGACATGGGTCACGCAGTTAACGTTCTTGGTCCTCTTGTAGAAAAATGGAAACCTTCGTGCCAAGACGAAGAAGAGAGTTTTGGGATTGATGTGAACATGAGTTTACCACAAGCTCTTCAAAGATGGCAAAACGAAGGAACATCATCATCAACAATGTTCCAAGGAGACTTTTCTTACTCCCAGACACAATCTAGCATTCCTCCTAAGTCTTCTGGTTTTCCTGACACATTCACTTCAACTGAAGGTCGGTGACACTAAACTTTTGTGTCTGTCTGCGACAAATCGATGTTCCTAAGTTTTACATTTTGGCGTTGGCATATTTTTTTTCCTGTTTTAAATGATGATTCTATAAATATATTGTAAGCACATATAATTTTGTTGCGTCTGACCACTTGAGCTTTTGGCATTTGTTCATTCTTTTTAAGAAAAAAATGTATTAAGTAGATTGTTCTTTTGAAAGAAAAGAAGAAAAATTTGAGAATAATTGTAATTCACTTACTTCAACTTTTTCCTTTTTGTCAAACTAGTTTAGTTAGCTTTTTAAATCTCGTTCCTATTATTACGGGTAAGAAATTTATTTCTAATGTTTTGAGGATTTGTAAAATGAGTATATCAGTAGGTCGACAAGACTCAATACATAACCTAAAATCTTATCTTTTTTTTTTGTCAACGTCATGAATAAAACCAGAACCTAGAAACATTGACCTACAACCCTAGAATCAGAAGATAACACCCGACCTAACCTAACCTAACAAGAACATTTACCTTGGAATTCAAGGCTCTAGAGATTAGAGATTACAGACAAGGAGCAAACTATAAAATTGGACCATCCTTTAAAATTCTGTTTTTCTAACCTACTAGTATAATGAGAAAAAATTGGACCATGATTTTTTGAGCCATTAGTTGGATCATTTTAACCACCGACTACTTGATTAACTTTTATAAATAAAAAGTCTGTTTTTTTTGGATTTTAATATTGGAAAATATATAACATGAACTTTTATGTTAGAATAATTGCATAGGAAAAGTATAAAAAAAATGATAGATAAATAAAGAGACCATAGATGAGGGTGGAAAATTGATTTGGGTAACTACAGCTACAAGTCTTACAACTTTAGGTGAAGCATATGTGTGATGAAAAAGGAATGTCAAAAGTAAGATACAACTAAACAAATGTATAAAAAGATAATAAAGAAGAAATTTTAGCATGTTACTATATTTTCATAAGCTTTCTTCACCTATATTTTTCTTTTGCAAAAGGGAATACAAATGGCATTTTTGTTTTCCAAGACCCTAGGTTTGTGATAAATAAAGATTTGGGTTTCTATGTTAATATTTTCTTCATAATTGACTTTCAATCTTATCTTAACATTCCAAATTGCATATATTATATATATATATATATATATGTAATGAACTGCCTAATCAGAGAATTATTTTTTCCGTAATAACTTTAGTGTGTTTATTCTGATGCAACGTGTGGTGCAAGACATCTTATACTTTGTGCCATATATTTGGAAATTAAAAGATGGTTCTATTATAATAAAGTCATCGCGCAACAGCTAAAAGAATGTGATGGTTATTTTTTAGATATTTATATCTATTTTATGTTCGATAATGAAATTTAAATAATTTTTTATATATGAAAAGAACATCTTATCTAATAATTAGAAGACAAATTTGCTTTGAAGGTCTTCACGGCAAGAGTCATGAGTTGAGTTTTCTTGCTTTTCATTGTTCTATGGTTTTAGATCTGACTTGCTACTTCTCTCTTCTAGTGTAATTTTTCGGTAAATCTGTCTCTTAGTCCAAGTGGCCTGTTCATCTGCAGTCTTTGTTTTATCCTCGGCTTTCGAGTTAGTTCTTCCTCGTCCCGAATATCCTTAACAGAGAAATTTTATTGTTAGATAAAGTCAGACTTTGTTTTTCGAAACCTGGTTTCCAAGTATATTGTGCACAAAATTCCTTATATGGTCTTTATAAATTTCTTATCATTGTTGTGATTGGTTTATCACAAGATCGTCAAAATATCTTCCTTTTCTGTTGTTCTTTTTATGGTTCATTTCTAATTCTGTGTTCTTGGATCGTTATCAATTTACCACCAATTAATTAAAAAATTTAAAAATTAAACGAGAAAAAGAAAAAGGCTAATAACCTTTGTGGTCTGTCTAAATATCTTTAGAAACCAATTCACATGTTCTTTGGTCATTTGGTCTCTTGACTTTCTCTAAAAAATACTTTTTTCTTCTTAAACTGATATTCACACAGCGTGTTATGAAAAGACCCTACCCTTTATTATACTCTCCTAAGCAATCTCCTCATTTTCAAATTTTATATCATCTATGCTAATGTTATGAATTCGACCCACTTTCTTTTTCTCCTTATGTATTAAATAAAAAGGTAACGATTACTTAGGTTATAGATATAATAATTATTTATATAAAATATTTTATCTCATGTCTACCGTTCCCTATATACTCTTATTCATGTAAACATATTATAATATATAACAGAGAATCATATATAAAAGAAAGTAAATTATTATCTCTCTTTTCTTCACGTAGTGTTCTCTATCTTTTTAATTTTTATAAAATATATTAAATAATAATTTAATATATAATCATTTTATAACATGTTATCAACACGAGTCTTCCATAACAGAAAATGTAAAATTTAACTTTCGTCAAATTTATTTTTATACTTTGTTGTAATGGGTGATTTGGTTCCCATATATATGTACTATACATTTTAATTTAATTGCTATAATAGCCGAAACACAATATGGGTGATTCGCGCTCCATACAAATACATTTTTGTTCGGGATGATACGTGTTGTTTTTTGAACTGATCATTATGGAAGGGTATGCCTCTGCGATCATGATTATATGGTAATATATGCCTCCTCAAATGACAAATGATCATATAGTAAACTATATCTCCTAAGATCGCTGTCTTTAAATGTTCAGAAGACATTTACAAATTGTTCTGGAAGAACAATAGAATAATAAAATGTCCTAAAGATATTTACAAAATGTTCATGAAGAATGGTAAAACAAAAGAAATAAACAAAATAAATTCGTCGAGAAGACAAACAATATATTTTCAATTATTGTTATTTTAATTAGTTCATGATAATGTTATTATTGCTAAATATTAATTTTGATAAATTTATTTGGTTATATTTAACAATTTTTTAAAATACACATATAATTTCCAACGGTTCTAATCACTTTTCCCAAAGGCTACATACATTTTTTCATCTATAAAAACACTCATTTTCCTTTCAACTCTTCACTCAAAAATTTATTCTCCATCTCATTTCCTCAAAGAAAATCAATTTAATTTTTTTCTTGTTGCAAGAAAATGTGTCGCGTTCTAATTTTTTGCTTTGGTATAATTTTCTATGCAGTTTACGCACTTTTTGTTGGTGAATATACATATGCAGAATTTTGGATGAATATCGGTTTGCTTATTTATGTGTTTATATCTCTTTGTAATCCTTTGTTTATTTCATTTTATGTGTTTAATCTTTAATATGTTTTTTAAAAGTTTTAGTAATATTATTTTGAATATTTAAATTTAAATAATAAAATTTATGATTATTATGCAATAATCATGTCAAATTTGGCTAAACTCGAGATCACTGCTCTTGATATATCCAAAAATAATTATATGAGATGGGCAGTTGCACAAAAATGCACTAAAAAGGATAAAATCTCTATCATTGATAAATCAAAAACGACATTTGAAGAGGAAAAATCTAATGCTATGATATTTTTGGTCCACCATTTATAACAATAGAAGATCCTGTAGATTTTTGGCAATAATTCAAAGATAGGTTTGATCACGAGAAATATGTGATCTTACCGAGAACCAAACAAGAGTGGTTAAACCTCTAGTTTCAAGATTACAAAAGTGTGAGTGAATATAATTCCACACTATTTAGAATTACTTCTAAAATAATGTTATGCGTGGAGAAAATAAGTGATTATGATATGATTGAGAAAACTCTCAAAACATTTCTTCCTGGAAATGTAGTCTTAAAACAACAATAATGAGCAAATGGATACACGAAGTATTCCAAATTAATGCAGGTTCTTCTCGTAGCTGAACAAAACAATGAAATTGTAATGCTAAACCATCAGCCTCGTCATATTGGATCAGCATCATTCCCAAAAGTGAATGTTGCATCCTCAGTTTATAATAATTATGGTCATGGACGAGGAGGATATGGACATGGACAAGGAATCTCATTCTAATGATTTCAATAATGAAAGAAATAATAGAAGGTCAAAAGAAAAGGAAGTTGGAAAAAGACAACATGAGGAAATTTTTTATAGGTGTGGCATGAAAGGTCATTGATCGCGTACCTATCGTTCACCAAAATATTTTGCCGATCTACACCAAGAGTCACAAAAAAGAAAAGAAAAACAAAAGGAAACCAACTTCGTTTATGACAACGCTGAAACTTCTCTTGACCATGAAGTCGAGCCGCCTTTTGATGGTATAAATAGTGATACATATCTCGATGTGGTTGATTTCGCTATTGATTCTATAGATATCAACGAAAGTCAAAGAGACTAAAATTTTCCTGAAGAATACAGTATGACATGATGTATAAATAGTTATGGTTGCATAATGTTGTTTTCTATCTTGTATTTATAAAATAGTTTGTGTTGTAATATAAAGTTTGTTTTTATATTAATGTATTTTTCTAAATATTTTCAAATAAGAAAATGTTGAAATGCGAACACAAGGATGAAAATATTTGTTTGACAGATAGTTCTACAATACACACAATACTTAAAGATAAAAATTATTTCTCTTCCCTTTAAATGAACAACTCTGCTGGAAGCGTGAATACTATATCTGGTAATGCAAAAATTATTATAGGCTCCCGAAGAGTTTGTTTTTCACTGCCAAGAGGAACAAAATTTGAGATAGATAATGCATTAAATTCTCTCAAATCATATAGAAATTTGTTGAGTTTTAAAGATATCCGCTAAAATGGATATCACGTAGAAAGCATGAATAAAAATGGTGTTGAATATCTTTGCATTAAATCAATCAATTCGGAAAAGAAATGTATATTGGAAAAGCTGCCAGCTTTATCCTCCAAAACGTATTACATAAAGATAAATATGATTGAATCATATGTTACAGTACACTCAAAATTTACATGTACATTCAAAATTTGGCATGAACATTTAGGGCACCCTAGTTTGGTCATGATGCGAAAGATTGTGGAAAATACAAATGGTCATTCGCTGAAAAACTAGAAAAAATACATGGTGATATATGTGGATCTATCTATCCATAATGCGAGCCATTTAGATATTTTATGGTATTAATTGACGCATCTATTAGATGGTCACATGTGTGTCTATTGAGCACACAAAATATGGGTTTCTCTAAATTTATTGCCCAAATAATTAGGTAGAAGACATATACAATAAAGAAGATAAGACTTTATAATGATGGTTAATTCACTTCACAAGCTTTCAATTACTAATGTATGTCATTGGGAATAGATGTTGAACATCCAGTCCCTCATGTTCACACACAAAATGACATGACTGAGTCTTTGATCAAACAATTATAAATTATTGTTAGACCATTAATTATGAGAACAAGATTCCAAATTTCAATACGGGGTCATGCAACTTTGCATGTTACGACACTAATTCAAAAAAGATCGAATGGGATCAAATGATAAGAATCCCCGAAAGAAAAAGAATTTGGGAGAAATACATAAAAAGGGTCTAGAAGAATCAAATCATATGAAGAAGTCTTAAAGACGAAGATAAAGAAACACATGAGATCTTCATCAACTCTACCCAAAAGGGTAACATTTGGGTTATAAATGAAATAGAAGATGATGATAGAATTTTCTCATTCTTTGTATCAAAAGAAATTGATAATGAAAGTGATGATCTAGATCCAAAGTCTATCGTCCATATTAGAATGCCCAAAAAAATCTGATTGGGAAAATGGAAAATGGTCATAACAACTAAACTGAACTCCCTAAATAAGAGTAAAGCTTGTGGATCTATAATCATAACATCTGAACATGTAAAACCCGTTGGGTATAAATGGGTATTTGTTCGAAAAAGAAATGAGAAAATTAGGTAACAAAGTATAAAGCCCGACTTGTTGTCCAAGATTTTTCTCAAAGACCGGGAATTGATTATGAAGAAACATATTCTCCGGTAATGGATGTAATTACCTTCTGGTTTTTGATGAGCCTAGCAGCATATAAAAATCTAGAAATGCATATAATGGACGTTGTGACAGCATATCTATATGGATCACTTGATACTATATATATGCATATATATATATATATATATATATATATATATATATGAAAATCCTAGAAGGATTAAAGATGCATGAATCATTGAACTCAATATCTAAAGAAATATGTTCAATAAAATTACAACGATCACTTTATGGATTAAAACAATCTGGACGCATATGGTATAATATCTTAAGTGAATATTTGTTAAGTAAAGGATATATCAGCAAAGCGATATGCCATTGTGTATTTATCAAAAAATCTATATATGAGTTTTGATCTTTGCTGTATATGTTGATTATTGGTTTTATGGAAATTATAATGAGATTATTGAAGAAGATTCATATGAAATATTATTTTCCTTAGATTGAATTTTTCTTTTGTTGTTACAAGACCTTAAATAGGCATTTACACAAGAGGGATTTAGGTCTAGGGTTAGCCGAAAATTCCCTAAAGAAAAAGACAAAATTCCTCGGATCCACAAGCGTCGATAGTGACACGTCCTTGCATCGATCTGAGAGAAAGCGAGTCACGTGTCTACTTAGGGCGTCAACGGTCTCCTTGGTTCCAACGGTCGGATTATGGCTTGGAGGGGACCACAACTCACATACCAAATTATGAGACAACTCCCTACGTCCGCACCCCGAGTTATTTTGAAGTTTCCCGGTGTTTTAACTTTTCTTGTATGGCGTTGACTCCGTCCTGGGCATAAACTCCCTCTTCCTGCGGTAAGGTTCTTCTCGACCCGCGATAAGGTTTTCTCGTCCTATGGTACATGCTGATTTCATATCACGGCACGTTCCGAGTTCGTCATGTGGTATGTCCTAAACTTGACTGCGATACATGCTGACCTCGACCCGCGGTACATTTGTGTCTCGACTCGTGGTACACGACCCTTCCGTTGACTTTTCCTCCGTCTGTTGACCACATACCGCATGACATAAAATATTGAGACCCAAAAAGAAATCGATGAGACTAGAACTCGTATGAATGAAGAGTTTGAAATGAAAGATCTTGGACAAAAAAAAATTTGATTTGGAATCGAGATTAAGCATCTTTGGAATGGAATTTTTGTACATCAATCGAATTATATGAATAAGATCTTAAAATACTTTTATATGGATAAAGCAACTCCTTTAAGTACTCCAATGATAAATAGATCACTTAATATCGATAAAGATCCTTTCCGACCTTGTGAAGATAACAAAGAGATATTAGCTCTTGAAGAACCTTATATAAGCACTATTGGTAGACTCATGTATCTTGCAAATTGCACTAGACCAGATTTAGCATTCGCTACAAATCTGCTTGCAAGATACTATTCCTCACCTACGCGCAGACATTGGAGTAAAATAAAACATTTATTTCTTTATCTCTAAGAAATAACTGATTTGAGATTATTTTATAATAGAAATTCTAGTGTCGATTTAGTTGGTTTTGCATATGCTAGCTATTTATCAGATTCATATAAAGCTCGATCTCAAATCGGATATGTTTTCACAATTGGAGGCACTGAAATTTCTTGACGTTCCCAAAAGCAGACTCTAGTTGTTACCTCCTCAAATCATGCTGAAACAATTGCACTCCACAAAACTTGTTGATAAAGTGTATGACTCAGATCCATGACTCAATATATACAAGAAGCAAGCAGAATAATCATAAATAGAGGGCCAACAAAATTGCTTTAAGACAATGCCGCTTGTGTCGTCCAATTCAAATAAGGTTATATTAAGAGTGACCGAGCGAAGCATATCTCCCCAAGTTTTTTTTCTCTTACACACGAGAACTTGGTAAGAATCAAGAAGTGGATATTCAATATATACGGACAACAGACAATGGAGCAGCTATGTTCACGAAAGCGCTTCCCACTACAACATTCAGAAAACATGTTCTCAATATCGAAATACGTCAATTACGATACTTATGATATCCATATTTTCAGAGGAAAATTACACCAATGTACTTTTTTCTCTTGTCATGTTTTTTACCCGATTCGATTTTTCATGACAAAATTTTAATAAGACACTGCTTAATATATAATTAATGATAGATGATTAAAAGAGAATGTTATAAATATATAAAAAATAGTTACCTATGTTATATATGTTATAGATATAATAATTATTTATATATAAGATCTTACCTCATGTCCACTGCCTCTACTCCCTATATAATCTCATTCATGTAAACACATTGTAATACACATAGTGTTCTCCCTTTTTTTAATTTCTACACAACATCATATAATAATATAATATATAGTCATTTTATATAGTTTTATTTTTTTCATCTTTATTAATTGCTTAACTAACCACAACTTACTTTTTTGGAGAATTTGGGCGAATGGATTTGTCATGTACAAGCAAAATACGTTTTGGGACCAGATAGTAGACTTTAGCTAAAGATAAGATTGGTAATTACGAAATTTAGTGATGGCCCAGCAACAAAGGCTTAGAAGTCATCTATGCTTTCACTACTTATTTGTTTGAAAGTGACATCCTCATTGGACGATTGATATTATATGTATTTGAAAAGTGTCCAAAACACTGCTGTATCGTATGCCGAGCTTTTCTTAGTCAAGTAATTTAGATGGTCCAACTATTAATTCTGAAATCAGCTGTTCAATTTTTCTCCATTATAAATAGAAGATCAAAATAAAATTTAGGGTGTGAGATTTGAATTATGGATCGAGACTTGTCGACCTAAAAAAAACATATGAATGTAACACAATCTCAATCACTCACTACTCTTCTTCTTATGCTTCTCCTCTTTGTTGAAACAATAGAGTGGAGCTTGCCATTTCTCGTTCTCTAGAACAGCTCCAACCTCAAATGTCATCACATGAGCTTCTCTACCTTCAATTATTTTTCAATATATTTGGTTAATCTGACTCAATATATTATATTAATTAAGACAAACAAAATGAGTCATAAGTCAACGGTAAAGTATACCTGAAGAGAATATCCATAGTACAGGTCTCTTGGTGATTACATCTTCATAATACGATAAGAACTCAACCTTTTCCCATACATTGCATAGAAACCCATTCACTTGTTGTTGACCCAAATAGTTTGCTCCGTCTAGCCAATTTGGCCTCAAAATTCCAACCTTGATTGAAATGGAGAAAAAATCCAAAAGACTGGTCTCAGCAACTTTGTAACATATACTTGTTTCTGAACCCATAAAGGTCTACAAAAAAAACCTGACTGAGCATGAACATTGCCTATGTTGAACTTGAACTTACCTACGCATATACTTAAAGAGTATCATCAAGAGTTCAAAACAATGCTGAGGAAACTTACACTTTCATCACAAACGCAATCAATTTTCTTTCTACCACAAGTCAATAACTGTAATCCCAAAACAAGTGTAGCTCAAAATAATCTCAAGTCTTGTTTAGTAATCCTAAATTCCCATTGTGGCTCATTTCAGCTTTATCATTATCACCACTCACTTGAGTTGAATTCTGTAATTCAGACGAGACAGGATTTTCTACAATCGAAGAAGAAACAAAAGAATTACAAGATATGTGCTCAAATTGAAATGGTAATGCTCAAATCTTGCAAAAAAAGTAGTCAAGGAGGACAAAAGAGCTAGAACACAAAACGACTACATTGAAAGAAATGTGACTAACCAATGAACTTAGATTTAGCATCAAAGCAAAATACAATACTATACATCTCTAAAAGTGCATCACAATTCATTCATATAGAGTTCCAAACTTATATTTCTTGGCTTTAAAGTCACATTACGAATTCTCCTCAAAAATAAACATTAAGCAGCAAGAAACAGACATCTATCTAATAATGTGAATTTTACATTCCACCATTGAAAGTGAGAAAGTTGTAAAACTAAACTGACCTCGAAATGAACAGTGCGACAAGTTCTAGAAGCGTCGAGGGAGTAGTAAAAAGAAGTGCCATTGTTCCATTCGAGGTCGTAGGTAAGTTTACCAAGCTGCTTCTGAATGATGTTAAAGTTACGACCATTGACCCAGTCGTACCAAAGATCCAAAACCTCCAAGGACCCAGATTTGTTCATCAACAACAACGCATGAAACTGCTCCGGCCATGCCGCAGGAACCGGTTCATCAGCGGTGGAGATTTGGTCGCCGGCGAAGAGGAAGAGGAGGAGAACGATGAGAGAACGGATTGTTGTGAAGACCATGTTGATTATCGATTGATCTCTGGTTTCGGATCAATGACTCAGTGAAGATTATTCATGTTATCTTTCCACGGTGGAATATCTTATTTTAATATTTCTTGTACATTTATGCTATAATCTCTTCCAGATTTTCTAGACATTTTTTATATATTTTTTCTTAAAAATTTATATTTTAAATTCGTTGTGCAGTTTTTTCAGTTAATGAGTAGGAATAATAAAAATTTTAAAATATTAATAAAATTTGGTGAATTGTTATTAACATAGAATTATAAAGAATTGTTTATTACATAGAATTATACTGTAATAATTAACTATTGAATGTTTCTGTGATTTTTTAAAATATCAATCAAAAAGAATGTATATAGAGGTCTCTTTCATCTACTTTTGTCTAGCTGTGTAATGGTGTAGAATGTAGATGCTTAACTCTTTATCTTCGAGATAGAATTATCTTTAGTCTTCATTTTGTTGTAGTTTCTTTTTGTTTATGGTTTTATTAACTTTCCTTGTTTGAAATTATGACACTGTCGGTGGGGTTTAGTGTGTATTTATCTTGGTATATTCGTACTATGTTCTACTAATATTAACAGATGAAAGAAAAAAAATACTCCCACCTTGTTTAAAAGAAATGGGATTTGTCATAGATTTGTGAATATGATTTGTTATTACAATTTTACTATATAACATTAAAAATAAAAATTATTTATATCTACAAAGTTAAATTGTGAAACTATTCATATTGTTAAATATAAAAGTTAAGCAAAGAGTGAAGAATTTGGCAAAGTGTATTTGGTCTCCTTTGAACCTATCAACCAACTAATCTTCTTTAATCCTTCATTGAAGACACGAATCATTCAAAAGAAAACATCAAAGAACTGTGAAAGTTCAAGAAACAATTAATAATGGAATCAAAAAAGCTTTTCTTGCATGAATGATGATTATATCTAATTCTTAAACAACATTCCTTAATCTCCCCTCTTAAATACCCCTCACCACTTCTCCTTCTCATTCGTCCACTCATCACTCTCCTCTCAACAAAATCAACAATGGCTTCTTTTGCTCTCTTCCTCTTCACTCTCCTTGTACTCTCAAGTAAGTCTCATTACATTCATAGTCTCATTACTCTCTTGCTTATCTAACTCTATCATCTTTTACAGGCTCATGTTGCTCTGCAATTGGCTCTCAAAGCAACAGAACTGCATTAGCACTTGCAAGCAGAATTGGTATTAACTATGGACGTTTAGGCAAGAATCTTCCTTCTCCTTACCAATCAATCAACCTCATCAAATCCATTAAAGCTGGTCATGTCAAGCTCTACGATGCTGATCATGAAACACTAATGCTTCTCTCTCAAACCAATCTTTATGTCACCATAATGGTCTCTAATGATCAGATCATTTCAATTGGTGCTGATCAAGTGGCTGCTGATAATTGGGTTGCAACAAATGTCCTTCCTTTCTACCCACAAACACAAATCCGTTTAGTCCTCGTTGGCAACGAAATACTCAGTTACAATTCCGATCAAGACAAGCAAATCTGGACCAATCTTGTTCCTGCAATGCGTAAAGTTTTGAGTTCTCTTAGAGCTCGTGGAATACGCAATATCAAAGTCGGAACACCTCTTGCTATGGATGCTCTTAGATCGAGTTTTCCTCCATCTAGTGGTACATTCCGGGAAGATATTGCAGTTTCAGTGATGTTACCGTTACTGAAGTTTCTCAATGGAACAAACTCTTTCTTCTTTCTTGATGTTTACCCTTACTTCCCTTGGTCTACTGATCCAGTCAATAATAATTTGGATTACGCTTTGTTCCAATCGAATTCAACTTATACCGATCCTCAAACCGGTTTGGTTTACACCAATCTTCTTGACCAGATGCTCGATTCGGTTATATACGCAATGAACAAGCTTGGTTATCCCAATATCCGTCTGGCTATATCTGAAACCGGGTGGCCTAATGGTGGTGATATCGACGAAATTGGAGCCAATGTTCTCAATGCCGCGACATATAACCGGAATTTGATCAAGAAGATGACTGCTGACCCACCAATCGGTACACCAGCTAGACGTGGTTCACCTATACCAACGTTTTTGTTCTCATTGTTCAATGAAGACCAAAAACCTGGTCCAGGAACTGAGAGGCACTGGGGAATTTTAAGTTCTGACGGTACAATGAACTACGAAATCGATTTCACCGGAACAAGGTCTTCAACCTTTGATTCATTGCCTAAACCAACTAACAGTGTTCCTTTCAAGGGGAATGTATGGTGTGTGGCTGTCGAAGGGGCTACTGAAGCAGAATTAGGGCAAGCACTTGACGTAGCTTGTGGAAGAAGTAGTGAAACTTGTGCAGCTTTGGCGCCGAGAAGAGAATGCTATGAGCCAATATCTGTTACTTGGCATGCAAGCTATGCATTTAGCTCATACTGGGCTCAATTTAGGAACCAAAGCTCTCGATGTTACTTCAATGGCTTGGCTCGTGAGACCACAACCAACCCTGGTAAGTTTCTCTAAACTTATACACTTGTCTCAAAAGAAAGCATGAAACATACGGATTTACCCTTTAAATTGTAGTAATGGTTTCATTGAGTGCAAGGGGGATTAGTGGAATATATTGAACAATTCTTATGATTGTTAATGGTTGTTTTGTATAGGAAATGAGCGTTGCAAGTTCCCTAGCGTTACACTGTGAGATTGCCTCAGGACTCGGGTCGGGTCAGGCCGGACGTACGAAGAAAGGATCAAAAAGCTGGATAGTTCGTATTAATCTAATTCTTGATATAATTATTAATTTCCTTTTAATTCTGAGTTTTTAACTTCTTGTTTTACATTGTTAAGAAAGATCAAATAATCTATAAAAAAATTTACAAATGTTTTTAAGTGAAGATTGAATTTCCTCCATTATCTCATTTATATATGTACTTGTTTATTCATGTTCTGTAAAGAATTATGAGAAACTTTCAAAAAACTAATTTGAAAAATATTTATTCATGTTTATTTCCACCGAATGATTGTGGTTAAGTGGTAAGGACCGGGTCCGGATGTTTCTTACAATGTGGGTTTCAGTCCCTAACACTCGAAACTATTTCACAATTATTTTAGTCATTTAAGAATTAACAAATACTATTTCAAGTACAATTTAGATACTACTCTAGATGAAATTTTTTGACTCTGTAGAGTTTACCCTTATATGTGTCTCTCTAACATATTTAATGAATTTTGGTCTTTATATGAATATGGATACATACTACCCCAAAAAAATAGTTTAGTATTTTCCAATAAAATTTGAGAACTCCTGAATTGTAAAAAAAAATTATTTGCTTCACTAGTCTGCCTATCACCAAACTTACAAGAAATATGACATCATCTCGTATAAGAAAATAATTAAGATATTGATTTTATATAACATATCTAAACGTTTTTCTAGGAGGATTTTGCTAGCAAAGGACAAAAAAATCTGTTTATTTTTGTTTGGCACAAGCTCTTGCCACTTCAGTCAAATAAGAGAAAAGAGTTTACCGTATATTCTTACCCTAAAATTTACATGTAATAATAGATCCATCTATTTTTTAAAAATTGCACACGAAATTTATTTCAAAAGCCTAATTGCACCTAAAATATTCAATTACTATCTAATTGAACCTATAATATATATAATCGATCGAATCTTACAAATGACATGTTTATTGTTAACCAATTATTAGGTTACGAGTTTAACCCAATCATTAACCGTTTGAAAACCAATTTAAGACACGAATCAACCCTATTATGATCTGACTAAGATAAACATCTATGACTCTCAAACCCAATTGAATCGAATCCTAAATGCTGAAAATCCCCAAAATTTTCGATAAACCTCTGAAAACATCTTCGAGATGAACCTCGAGTAACGAGTGGATTTTGTCTTTCTAATTCCGTTAAAGGATTATGCGCTTGTTGATTCACTAACGAGTGGCTAAGACCTGGTTTTCGTCTATGAATGTTCTTCATAAGTTGAAGTTGATCTCTAACAAAATCATCATTTCAAACTCCCAAATCTCAGGATCAACTTTTCTAAAACTCTACCAAAACAACACATATAAAATTATTATCAAAGCAATGCAGCAAAAACCTATCAGTAAAGAGATGAATTCAAAGACAAGAATCATTACATATGTATTAAGCTGACGAATGAAACTTGTCAAGTTCTTGTGCTTGAAGAATCTCGGAAGAAGAACAATAGACAACTCAACTAGATTTCTAAGATGAAACTTTTGTTGTTATCACTCCATGAACATTCGAATCAGAAGATGGATCATTATTCTCATCCATAATCAACAAAACTGCAAATCTCAATCCTCTTGATTCTGTCTATTATCTGTTAAAGAGAACAAAAGATTGAAATCAAACTCAACTAGAGACTCTGTTATCAGAATCAGATAACTACATATTGAATCAGTGAAAGCATAAACTTTGATTTCAATAATTCCAACCACTTTAAAGTGTTTAGATCATAATTTGATAAATCTAAAAATCGATCTCATAATTTGGCAATAAAAAACCAAGACTTTCCTTCACAAGCTTCAAAATTTGATTCAACCATTGTGTTAAATTAATAACTCTAATTTTATATACCTGAATCCAAAAGAAGGCAATAATGAGAGAGAATCAACATAAACCCTCTTGCTTCCCTAACCAATTAGTTTTAAAGTCAAACAGAATCAATCAACAGTTCGTAAACCAAATGATTTGACTTTCTTTTGTTAATCTCATATTCATGATCTGAAATCATCATACTTACGAGATAGCTCGAGAAAATTGACATGATCCCGATGAGCGGAAATTAGAAGATTGAATGGCAACAACGACAGTTTTGTCAAAAGACCAGTTTTGGCAACGAGTTGGATTTTCGCCTAATTCTAGTCACAAAACGGGTACGAATTTTCAATTCCGTCGGTTTTGCATAGTCTGAACATGTAACCACCAGGATAGCTTGTTCTTGGAACGATCGCTGCGACAGCACTAAAACAAGTTGAATTACAGTATAAATGGTGACAACTAGCGTATAGTCGCCCATAACCATAATGGAGACAACATCATCTATAATAGTAAACTCGCTAAATGCACCAGCGACCATTAATACTCTATAATTACTTTACTCTTAAGTGACCATTAATACTCTATATTATTAGATAGCGACTCATTTAATTACTTTACTCTTAAGTGGTGACTATAATTTTTATCTCGGTCGGGCTGCGATCGTTACAAAAACAAGACTACCAATATAATGTTTAATTAGATAGTAGTTGAATATTTTAGATGTAATTAGGCTTCTGAAATAAATCTCGTATGCAATTAAAAAAATTAAATAACAGGTGGATCTAGTGTTATATGCAGATTTCAGGATAGAAATAGACACTCAATCCGAAAGAAAACGGCGATTAAAACATATTACTCTTATTCAACTATTTTATTATTATTTTCTACATTCATCAAACTATTGTAAGTGATTTTGTTATACGCTACTAACATTTTACACGTATGATGCGATTATTTGTGATTGTTTTTTTTCCATCTTTTGTTTACTTAATTAATTTATATTTGTTGGATTATTGTTGTTTACAAATTTTTGGGCCATATAGTTATTCAAGTTGTGGCCCACTACATTATTAAAGGTTCATAGGCTTTCGACATTTTCATCTCATACAACTCTTCCTTTAGGTGTATAGAGGCCAATGAGCCGATGATGTCTGCCATGGATGAGGACTGCCTATCAATTAAGGATATTTATCATGGACAAGGAATATAAGCCAAGGATGTTTATCTTGGACAAGGTTAAAGTGGGATTATTAGTAGTAGATCTTTAGTGGGCAAGGGGATGAAAATACACACCTAACAATAGTCCCCTCAGTTTGGTTATAAGGAATGAGTTACCAAACTTACTTGAGAAGCTTTTGGCACATATGGATCCGCTATGCCATGTGTTGTTCTTTCATTGGTCGTTCTTTATTGGATACTGTAAAGCGCATGGCTCACATGATCGAAGGATTGTTGAAGTCAGGACGTTTGTGTGAGGGAAGCACTACCGAGGCAAGTTATTCGGCGTTGAAGTGAGAAATAATTGGGCGTTCACATTAGGGAAGGAGAGTCGAGGTGAGTTCTTCGACGCCAAGGCAAGATTTAACGAGGCAAGATTTAGCGAGAAGAGTACAACCATGTTGGATTCTTCGTCAACGAGACCAGATTTGGGCGAGAAGAAGACATGCAAGGTGAGTTCTTCGACGCCAGAGCTAGATTTAGCTATGCATATTTACGAGGGGAGGACAGCCGATGCGAGTTCTTCGACGCAAAAGCTGGATTTTGGCATAACCGGACATGGGCAAAGAGATGACATATGTGAAGAGTTTTTACACACCGAGGCCGGATTTGGTGAGGCCAGATTTGGGCAATGCGAGGACATTCGAGGCGAGTTCTTTGACACCGAGGGCGGATTTCACGAGGTCTATGTCTGAGGGAGGACTGCTGCTGAAATGGTACCGTAGCCTTCAAGATCGTCGGACATGGCTTGTAAAATAGAGACGAGGTCAATGTTGTTGAGGCCAAATTATATATTTTGCAATAAGATGACAAGGTCGCCAAAATAAACGTTCGAGGTGATGGGGTGGGGTGAATTTGGACAAAGCCGAGAAAGTTGCCCGAAGCAATGTTGGTGGAGTCGAGGAGGCTCGCGTGATGGAGGCAAGACCAAGGATGTGTGGGCCGAGGTGGTAATGTAAACCGAGGTATTGATGCTGATGAGGTCGGGAAGGTCCAAGTTTACCAGGACAAGAAAAGTGTTGGTCATGGTGTTCTTGTTGAGCCGGCGATACGAAGTGATGATGGTGAGGTCAGTAGTTTTAGATGAGGACGTCATGACGATGTAGATAGAGGAATTGGGTGAAAATCCTGATTATCTTCAGGACACAAAATTCAAAATCTTGATCATATTAAGGAACTTAGTGCATATTGGTGGCCGAATGTTCAGAACGACAAAGTCACAAAAAACTTGAGGCGAGTAAGAGAAGGCATGGTTGTACCTTTGCCCTCCCCTTTCTATTTATTTTGGTGAAGTATTCAATTGTGGAGTGTTCGTGCTGCAGCATCAATGCGTATTACAAAGCGAAATGGGGAGATGCATTAATATGCGGATACGTTTGTTGAGGAGTTGATGGTTTTAAGTCTAGGTGACGATGAACCAATTCCGTCGGGGACTACGGAGGCTGAGGCTGCTGTTCATCGTGCTAAGACTTCCAATAACGCGGGGGGGGGGGGGGGGGGGGATGTTTCTTGTGAAAACCAAGTGTTGGTACCAAAAAGTATCGTGGTGATCTTTAAAGAGAATTCAAAGA